>VUQH01031708.1:12157-74084 GCA_015106775.1 Etroplus canarensis
ATAAGAAAATGTTTTTTTTTTTTTTTGTGGGGGGGGGGGGGGCAGTAGAACAGCAGCTCATTCAAGCTCCACATGTTGATAAGAGGCTCTATAGCAATACATATCTAACTTTTACTTGCTTCATGGCCTTCATAAATCCACTTCAACTCTCACAGTGTTGAAAAGACAACCAGGCACAGCACAACTGGTGCCTGTAGCCCTACAGAAACCCAACTAGCCCTGATTTGGAATATTCCAGCTGTTGTCTCTTTTCCTGTTCTCCCTCACCAATAGAAAATGCTTAAAGTCACGACCAAATGTGACCTGGCCCTTGTCAGCAAGATAGCTAGCTTTCTTAATGAGAGACAAAACAGACTTGGTCCTGATTGCATTAATGTATCATTACCATATCCATCATGGACATACAGTGCACTGTGTGAACTCTAAATGAGCCCCAGTATAATGTAAGGGGAACAGGAGAGACACTTCTGAGCTCATTAAAATAAACAGACTTCTGCTTCTGCTGCTGCTTTCCCACAGAAAGCCTGAGTTTTGCATACTTACCTTGAAAAGTCCTTATCACTGCTATCATTTAGCTGGCTCATGGGCTTTCTATGCAGTTCAAGCTGAGTTCTTTCAGTTTGTCATGAAGAAAGAGGGAGTAAAGCATGCTAATGTCTGCCATTAGGTGGGACTGCTTCCAAGTATTTTATATGAATTACACTAACAAATCGAAACGGCTATTTGCAAATGGCAAAATTTTAAGCTTACGTGAAATTGCAATTAGGTTGTACTCCTGAGGCTAATAATGTCCATAAAAAGAAAATACATAGCCAAGTAATGATGTAGGCTTGTCTTCATACAAACAGTAACAAGTTGGGGGAAAAAATTGGAAACAGTTTCTATGTAAAAAACACGGGAACTCTTAATGATGCTCACAAATCAAAGCGTAAAGCAGAAAAGGAAAATGAAATATACAACAGAGGATCCAAATAGCACAAATATGTACAATGGTCAGTCACCATATGAATTCATTTCTAAAATACTGTAGGTCCACCTCAGGGCCAAAAAAGTTCTTAAGTGTCAGACATTGGGATGGGGTTGTGGCATAGGGCATTCATGGATCAGGCTTGTTTGGTTGCATGGAGGTTTGATCAGACTGAGATCTGGGGAGTCCGTATGCAGAGACAGATCTTTGCATTCTTTTCTGATGCAGCAATGTGCAAGGGTCATTGCTGTGAAGGGGCATACTTGGTATACAACAATAGTTAGGTGGGTGCTGTGCGACAAAGTAAAATTCATATGCTTGCCAGCACCCACGGTTTTCTGGCAAGATATTAAAATAATGTTACCCACTTCACCTTTCAGTGCTGTTGCGGCGGATTAGTGTACAGTCATATGAAAAAGTAAGTATACCCCATGGTTTGATAGCTAGAAGAACCACCTTTAGCAGTAATAACTTTTACCATCCTGTGGCCGCAAAACAATCCCAAATAATCACCCCTCCACCACCCTGCTTGACAGATGGCATGAGATGTTAGTGCTAATATGCTGTGTTTGGTTTTCAATGAACATGGTACTGTGCATTATGATCTACCTGTCCAAAGGCCACTATTCCACAAGTCTTGTGGTTTGTTCAGATGCAGCTTTGTGAACCTAAGCCATGTTGCCAAGCTTTTTTTTTTTTAAAGAGAGAAGAGGCTTTCTCCTGACAAGCCTTCCAAACAAGCCATACTTGTTAACTATTTTTCTAATTTTACGGTCATAAACTTTTACATTTAACATGTTAACTGAGGCCTGTAGAGTCTGACATGTTGCTCTTGGGTTTTTCGCAGTTTCACCAACATTGTACAGTCTGAGGTTAAGATGAATTTGGTGGGACGTCCACTCCTGTGGCATTGTATTATCATGCACCTGAATGCTCTAGATCAGCATATCATCAAAATTTCAGTTTTTATAAAACTGCTCACACTGGCTAATAATCAGTTAATCAAGTGCACTGATTAGCAGCACCTACTTGCTACTTTCCCTCTTAATTCCTGTGGAAGCTGTGTTGCAACGACTATTGTAATAATGGTCACTACTGTAATAATTATTCCGATAATGGTTGGTAAAGGCCAGCTTTTGCCAACCACTATTGTAATAATAGCCACTATTGTAATAATTACTACAATAGTGGTTGCATTTGCCAACCACTATAGCAATAATTTTTTTATTACAATAGTGGTTGATGTTGCCGGCAGAAATTTTGCCCAGTTTCACTGGGATTCTTCCAAACAAATGACATTCCCTGAAAAAACAAACAATTCATCCCCAGCATCCCAGCAAAAGTATTCGTTTGTATTTTAAATGTTATTACACTAGTGACCTTTATTACAATAGTGCCCGGATTGAGCAACCACTATTTTAATAATGGTCACTACTGTAATAAAAACTAGCGGCCACGTTTATCTGACCACTTAAGAAGCGGTCAGATAAAAGGTTGTAATCCATCCTTATGTGATTAATTATACCAATATCTACATTTATCACAACAGTGACCATTATTACAATAGTGGATGGCAAAAACTGGCCCTTACCAACACCTATTGTAATAATTATTACAATAGTGACTGTTAAGGGGTATTAAGTTTTTCACAGTGCTGCATGAAGGCCTGCAAAAACTCTCTTTTTTATGCACGTTTATATTCTGCATATGCATAAAAAAGTACATTAAATGTAACGCAAGCAATTTCCCACCTGGGATTAATAAAGGATTCAGAATCTGAATCAGACTGCGGTGAGGCTAATCTGGTTTACTCTTTTCTCTGATATTGTTTATCAACTGTGTTTGCAATTCTTTTTCTAGTTTCTCTCAAAGACCCTGTCATCTGTAGTTTTGTCCTTTTTGTGCCTCTGTCCAGAAACTGACAAGCTTTATAATCTAGCTGACCGTCCAAATGATGAGCACTCAATTCCATCTTCTCCAGTTATCTCCTTCTGCTCACTCCACAGCCCTCAGCCCTCTATAGAGCACACAGGAAAATTAAGGACAAAATCCTGTCTTTAATTACCTTCAAGTTTCTCCATCTCTTTGCAGATCCTATTCCCTGAGTCTCTCAGCTTGGCCTTTTGTCAGTTCAGTAGACTAAGTAATGATCTCAGTGACAGATCAAAGTCTTCTGCCTGAGATCTGGGGTCACTTGGGAAGCTGGGAATGCTGCTCTTAAGAATCTGCGATTAACACAGTAATGTAGAGGATCCTCTACATCTGTCTGTATATTGGTATGGCTGTCATCCACTCAGCTGGTTTGAATATTTCTGTCAAACAATTTGTCTGTTTTGGTCCATGACTGAAGTCTAGTTTATTTGAAATATTCTTTCAATTTTGGCAACTCCTAAGGTGATAAGGAGTCACTGATGAGACATTTTTGCACTGCACTCTTCAGAGATCAATAAAAGAATACAGCCAGCTTTAAAAAGTGTTTTTCCATGGATGTTCACTTGATTACTGCTCATGTTTGCTACTGAGTTCTCATATGTATTCCAAAGAAAACGTTGCTGCTGCTGCTGCCAGAAACTGGAGGGAAGGAGGGGGGTTGTTCTGTAGACGAGAGGATTTCTTCCTAGGAAAACATACACAATACCAAGTATTGATACCAATTCAAGTATAAACCTTCAGAACACACTGAAAAAACAGTGTTTTCCTGAGTGGACAAAAACAAATTAAATCGAATTACATGCCTTTGAGTTTACCAAACAGGTGTTTTCATAGAAAGAACACAACAGCATGTTTATCAGTGGATCAGGGCTTCACACCATTGTAGTTAAAGTTAGTCCCAATTCACCTGCACAGGTGTCTGGCGATCAGAGCGTCTCCAACACTGAGGCGATGAAAATGACAACTAATCACTCATCCTGCAGCATTAATCCTCTTATGGTGAGTGTGGCAAGACTAGTGGAAATTACCAACATATTTTCATTCATGCAAATTTTTCAATACATGTTTAGAAGTTTTTAAGTTAATAGAGGAGGTGTTACAATAACAGCTTCCACACTTCTGAGAAGGCTTCCTACAAGATATTCATCCATTTGTGAGGTCACTGATGTTGGATAAGAGGGCCTTGTTGACAATCTCTGTTCCAGTTCATCCCAAAGGTTGAGGTCAGGACTCTGTATAGGCTAGTCAGGTTCTTCCACACCAAACACATCCAACCATGCCTTTATGGATCTTATGTGCACAAGGGCAGTCATGCTGGAACAAAAAGGGGCCTTCATCAATCTGTTCCCACTACTGTCCAAAATGTCTTGGTAAGCTGAAACATTATGATTTCCCTTCACTGAACCAAGGTGCACAGGCCAAGTCCAGAAAAAACAACTCCACAGTATTATCCCTCCTCTACCAAACTTCACAGTTGGTGAAATGCAGTCAGGTAGGTAACATTTTCCTAGAATTTGCCAAACCCAGACTCATCTACCACTCCTTTTTACACTTGGCCTTGTGCTCAGTGATGTAAGGCTTGCATGCAGCTATTTAGCCATGGAAACCCATGCTATGAAGCTCCCAGCACACAGTTTTTGCCCTGATGTTAATGCCAGAGGAGGCTCGAATTTCTGCAGTTATTGAGTTAGCAATTGGCATTAGAAACTTCTACAGCATTCTGCAACACTTCTCTGTAACATTATGTGGTATTTCCACTTCATGGCTGAGTTGCTGTGGTTCCTAAAAGCTTCCACTTTGCCGTAATACCACTTGCATTTGATTGTGGAATATCTAGGAGGGAAGAACTTCACAAACTGAATTGTTGTAACGACTCATGTTGCAGTTGTGGCATCCTATTATAGGACCACGCCAGAATTAAGTGAGCTTTTTATAACAATCAATTCTTTCACAAATGTTTGTAAATTGCATGGCCAAATGCTTGATATTCTTTTTCCTTTTCACCTGCATGTGATATGTTTGTGTGTGTATGACTTAGAAAAGCTGTGATTCTTTTCCATTTTAAAAACAGAGAAAGTATTAAAAAAGTCTTTAAAAAAGTCCTTATATTAAATCATTATTATTATTATCATCATCATCATTATTTACTTTTATCTACTTGTACTCAATAAGAAAAGCTTAAACCTTCCTCATGCAAAAGAGTCCAAGTATTAGCATGTGCGGTTTGCTCTGTTATTAACCTCAATATCAATGAAAGAGAAACATGGGGATTGGGAGTTGCTTATGTGTAATAGTTAATATCTTCTAACCTCTTCTCCACTTTCTCTTTTCTTAGCTTGAGTCTCTATGGGTCCTTCTCTGAGTTCCCACTCTGACTATCTACCCCATCCTCTTCTTGCTTGCCACAGTAGATTGAAGATTACTACTCTTAAAGACATAGTCTTAAGTGGTTGCACATTTGAACCATTTAGCAATTTGGTCTAATGGCTTCAGGATGAGCTATTTTAGCTGCTATGCAGGGAAGAATGGATAGGGGGAATGAAGGGGTGTACAGTACAATGAAATACTACTTTTGATTGGCTGCATTTCCTTATCCAGGACGGGGGTCACTGCAGTGTCAATGCTACAAGGGATGAGCTCAAGCAGAGATAGGATGATTACAACCGAACAATTAGAAGTTAGCAGATGGAGAAAAATATTCCAAGGCATGTCAGCAAAGTGAAGACAGATCATATATGGCTGTTTTAGACACATGAAGATCTTTTCAAACAGTAAGCTCATGGCTAAAATGGTATACTGTGACTTTTCTTTGTTGTTGATTAGGACAGAGCATATAAATACTCTCTCACTGGTGTCCAAACCTTCAACCTTGCATGAACACTGATTGAGATGATAGGGCAGTGCCAAAGACATGAAGCTGTGTGGGTGTGTGTATGTGTGTGTGTGTCCTAGAGCTTCAGAGAATGATCTCCTTTGCATCTTTGGCCTGTTATTAGTCACTGCTGAATGATGCCATGATTTGAGCACTCGTCACCAACAGGAAAGTAAAGGCCGAGTGTGTGCCTTGTTGTTGGAGGATGTCACTCCTCTCTGCACACACTCAGATGATAAAGAAGATGTGTTTATGCCCATGAGTGCTGTATTAAATACAGTCAGACGTCACACATACAGACAGGCATGTACTTTTGCACACACACATAAATAAAGGATGCTTAGGCCACCTGCAACTCAGGATTTCCAAACTACTATCAGCTGCCCGACATTAACAAACCACGGCACAAAAGCAGTGATGACTCAGCTACTATAAACACACTTGAAATGCTCCTCAGATTGGCTTATTGCAGACCTGTGGGACAAATAGGAAAGGAGGAAAGATGAAGGGATGATAGAGATGAAGAACAAGGGAGGTAAAGGAAATCGTGGGAGGAAAGAACTGGATCAAGTGAAAGGAGAAAGGGAGGGAAGGCAGAGGAGACATATGGGGCAAAACTATAAAAGTAGAAAAGTAGCAGGAGCACTTGCCAGAAAGGTTGCCTACGGCCTCTAATCTGAGAAGGATACAGAAACTCTCAGTACAATTATCCAGGTTTTGTTCCATAATTTCTAATACACAGATTGTGTTTGAAAGCACACATGCTCTCATAAAAATGATTATGATGCTGGTTTATGTTTTACATAAACACACTATGCTGACAATTCATTTCCCTTCCTCTTAGATGTTTGCTGATTGATGAAAACAGAACAGAAGACATATTTAGACACAGCAACAAGACAAATCCCTAAGTTATCCAAAAGGACTGTCACATGGAAATATTAAACTTCACGAAGACTTATTACACTCATGAAATTCTCAAAACAAATAGGGATGATTTTTCTCCAAAATGAGACTTAATGGTTTACATGAATTAAAGGAGAAACATGCTGTAAAAAACCTAAGACTGTGTAACTGAATAAAAATAACCTCAAAACACACACTGTCAAACATGCTTTTACTGCAGCATGGAAGACATAATTTCTTAAAAGGACAATGAACTGGCAAAGTTCAACAGTTTTGATACCAGCAGCAATCATTAGAGTAAGAAATTGCCACCTCTAAGCCATAGCTGTTCACTATCCTGCAATACTATAGTGTTAACTAAACCAAACCGATACTGGTTCTTTTCTTAAAATCTATACCACATAATTACGCCTCACACCAAGACTGCCAAGAAAATAGTTTGTGATAACAGTCATCATAATACAGAAATTAAAGTGTGTCACTTGCAAATTTATATGGCAAATCTTGTGGGCTAACGTCAACCTGCTCATTTTCAGATAAGCATGTAAGTCCGATGAAAATAATGAAAGAAACTTTCTCCTTAACTTCAGCCTGCATGGTTACACTGGTCTGATGACTGCTGCTTGTATTCTCACATGATTATGTAAAACAACTACGATCGAATTAGTTTTTCTTTTATTTCTCAGTTTTCAGTAGTCACGGAGGGATGCATTTCAATTTCAGGTGAAGGTGGTTCATCTGTAAGACAGGGCATTTTAAGATGTATATCCTACTATTATTAGAAACTTGATTATGAGCCAGACGACACTGTTGGGAGCAAATGTCTACTGGCTATTAGTGCCGGGAACAAGTCCTTTCATCTGCAGGCCTTGTATATGCTGTGAAGGAAAGAGAGTAGAGCTGAGGCTGACTGTGTTTACTGCCTGTTTATCTAATGGGCATGTGGGGGGCTGGAAGGCCACGAGAGGTCAAACCACACACAGCGAGAGGAGTCCAGGACCCCCAGAGGACCACTCAAAGTGATGAGATTATACAACTACTGCTTGGTCTATGACTACTGCGGCACACAGACAGTTGTAGTAACAGGCTGGCTGAGACACACACACACACGTACACACACTTGACTCAGAGTGATGATAGTTTATTACTACTGTGTTGAGACTAAGAGCCCCTAGGGCAGGAGGATGAGTTGAGGGTTCCTGTGGACCTTAAGGCCCCCAAGGCAAAATGAGGGAAACACAGCCCTGAGAAGGCCAAGTACGTATACGAGCGTGAATGTTGCTTTAAATCAGATGCATATATACACATTATCCTGCACTGAAATACATACATATTTTCAAGCCAATGCATGCATACTAACCGTGTAGGTCTACATGCACTGATCTAATCATTATAAACTTTAAATTATATGAAAAAAACACTGCAAACAAATTTAGGAAGTAGCCACTTTAATCACAAACACACTACTAGTCTAATGCTGTACAGTAAGTAAATACATGAGAAGTTTCTTTCATAGCAGCTGGTTATACTGCTGCCACCTGCGTGGTCTCAATGTTTAGTACCAGTGCCTGCACAGAGAACTGCTTTGTGCCTACAAAGGGAGAAAGAGAGTAGGGGATACTTAGAAAGTCACTAGCAACCAGCAAATCAAAGGAGAGTAGTCTGGTTTGTTTTCTCACGGTACAGGGCCTGAGTGGGAAAAAAACGGCTAGATAAAATAAACCTTTAATTTGACTGAAATTGGAGGCAACAAGCGCTGCTGTAAGAAAAGGCTGTGAAGTGTGATTTCTTGCGGTTTGGGTTAATCCTGATTGAGGAGCCCCTGAGTTGAAATGTCAGCAATATGAGACTAAAACAAAAATAATTACATCCAGGGTTAATGAACACAACTGCCTGAGGCAGTAGAAAGAAATGAGAGGGGGTAGTGAGAGAGAAAGAGAGAAGGTAAAAAAAAGAATGAGAGTACTCTAAAGAAGAAATCTGAGGGGCAATTTGCCTTCATTTCTCAAAGAGAAAGGGTCAAAATCACAGACCCATATTTGTCTTCATCCAGGCAGCTAAACTGCTAACTCCCTTTGGTGGAACAATAAATTGCACATGATCAGGTATTCTGATACAGGACCATCTATCTAGGACTGTACTATGCTCAGAGTACTATTTCCTGTCGAGGCCAATGACCTGTACAACTAAAGGGCAAGCCATGAATTTGGGCAACACCATAAGTTCCTTTTATCATACTGCAATTCCCTGCAAGTTCATACCATCTCCCCTCCACCCTCTTTTCATCTTTACTGTTATGTCTACACGTACAATCTCAACTGTGTAGGGAGCTGCCAATTACAATAACATTGGTCAATTTTGCTAGACGGCACCTGCACCACTTCACTGTGTATATGTATCCATGTGTACTATGTGTACTCTTACATTTTAGGTGTCTGTACAGTAAGAACTATAGAGGATATAAATGTATCAGCATCAAAATAATCTTTTGCCATTCATCTATTTTTTTTAACCACCCAGCTGGTACAGGGTAAGAGATTCGGTGCACTCTGGACAGGCTGCCAGTCATGTACACATGTACGCTTGAGAAGGTGCGTTACACATTATCATCAATGCTTGCCTAAAAAATAGCACGTAGACAATTAAAACCAATTCCCAGTAACAGACAGAAATGCAGCCTGTATCAGTTAGATAAATTTAATATTCTGATTCTGTTCAAGGCCAGGAATGTAAAGCTGGTCAACTTTATGCGTGTTTTTGTACCTTTGGACACACCACCTCAATACATCTCACCCTCTTCGGTCTTACAGCTGGACACTCAGTGCACAGCTGCTGGAAAGGGATGCGTCCAGGCAGAGAGCCTCACAGAAAAAAAAACAATCCACATCAAAGGAGTTCCACTGGTGGAACGCGATTATCAACCTTTATCCTTCGAGTCTACAAGTCCTCCCTCCACCCAAGCATCACTCACATGGGATGGGGAGCAAAGGGAGAAGAGATGTGCTAAATACAAACTGACCACAAACTGATGTCCTACTCATGTCTTCCTTTACTCTTTTGATGACTTCTTTTTTCTTTAACTGCACTTCTTTAAAGTCATACAGTTAAACAGGCAAAAACAGACGGAGAGTAGCAGCCTTCATAACCATCCTATTCCATTCAATCCCTCAACTGTTTATACATGAAAGGCAAGTTCTGACTACACTTAAAATCACCTTTAGGGAATTATTTTTGCTGTGGCTTTGACGAGATGTGACAGGCTACACACTGGTCACAGACCAATTATAGCTTTCTGTCTTCTATGATAAACATGATGTTACCAGCAAGAACAGACATGCAGAATTTTAGACTGATATCTTAGAGCACTCATGGGTTATTGCAAATTTTTGAAAATTATATATTTTGATTGAAAAATGAATTGGCTTAAAAATTCAAATCAGCATAGGTTGCATATTCAAATTGAGCCTTGGGACAATTGCTGTAGCAGTTTTTATCAAGATGTGGAAAATGTGTTTTTAAGAAAATGGGGGGTCTTTTTTCTTTTTATTATCTGAAATTTTTAGAGCAGAAGATCGATGGAGGCAAGACGCAGATAAATTGAAGAATAAAATGGTGAAAGAATTTTGACGCTGAGATATATATAGAAAATTGTAAACTTGACTCTTACAGTATAATTTGTGGGTGCAGTACCTCCAAAAAGTCTAGTAGTGGGACCCTGTAATGAGTTTCATGCAACCAGTTCTTATGGTTGTGCTGCACAAAGACTTTTAGCGTGGAAAATGTGTGGAAGGGGGCCTTAGGCTTTTCCTCGTCAGCATCATGGAAATGTTGTGGATGCTGATGTAATACAACAGAAGTGAAGGTTAATAAAACAGACATAGGTCAACTACTCTTATGTCCTCATGTTGCTGAGACATCCCAAATGCATCACTGATTGTCCTAACTATGATATTGGTTAAAGCTGTAGTGTCGTTTCAGTGCCATTGATCACACCCGTAGGCTCTAAAACCTCCAGTAATTAATAAATAACTGTTAAACACTCTGAGAAGTATACTGCTCCTCTCTTCACGGCAGTCCCAACACCAGAAATACTGTTTTGTTTTCTTGCAATGTGTCATTTTAGAATGCCTCTTTGATACATGTTTTCCTTTAGAATAAGAACCACTGGTCCAAATTAAAAGTATAGAGTTACATTAAACAGTCTTTGCAATCCTGTTCATCATCCATTGGCAACTTAACTACCAAAGCCTCCCCAGAAGCATGGGGAAACAACATCTGAGAGTTAAGATTGTCTTACTTTCACTCTAAGAAAATGGACTAATATGAGTGTGGTGATGATATGCTTTTGGGAATCCCACCCCTGAGCTGGGTGCAGCTAGTCAACTCTTTCAGCTCCAGAGAAACTGAGTAATAAAGACCAGACAACAGGGTAAAATGAACTGATCTCTCATTTCGAGCCCAAGGGATGGTCAACAAGGGTCCTCGGTGCATTACCTAACTATAAAGGATTGTGTTCAACTTGTGTTTTGGTTGCTGTGAGGTCAGGACCCTGAAACAATGTTGGATCAAACAGAAGATTCTGTTGCAAAATAGGAGCTTTTCTGCAGCAAAGCATCCAAGACATGAACCTTACCCCCATGATGTCACATACCTGGCTCAAGCTTCATGTCAGGAACAATGAGGAACACACACTAGAATCAGAATTTGCACATGCACTACAAAATATATTTTTTAGAAGACGTCTACACTTAACATAAAAGCAATATATACAATGTGCAATCTTACCAAAAATTGCCAAAATATGTACTAACACAATGCAGCTAATTTATTGTCAAAATGTCCAAACAAGCTCTTATGAAAAAAACCTGATCTACTCAATTAGTAATTTCAGTTTCTTCCTAATGTTTTAAATTCACATTTCTACATCTCCCTGAAGAGTACCCAGTGGTAGTCAGTAGTCATATTAAATGCCACATCATTTACCAGAAACATGCTCGGGAGCTAGTGAACACATCTACTTTCTCATGCAGATGAAAAAATATTTCTTTAACTTGCAAGTACACATACCATTCACAAATAACAGACATTAGATATAGCCTCAAACAGAGACACACACCAGAATGCTGTGGAATAAAAAATATGCAGTCAATGCTGTGGATAATGGACCTGACGTCAGGCAGCCCTATAAACCCAGCTCAGGTGTGGGTTTATTTTTCTTGGACCTATCAGACAAGTCATGAAATAAGAATCTCACTGACAGACTCACAGTTAAACAATAAATCGCTATTCTCACTTTCAAAAACGTTAAGTAGAATTGCTATTTAAATAAACCCTGGCATCTCCTCAGGCACGCAGGCTATCGTGCCATGTGACAGATCTCTCAATCTCACACCACGGACCAAACCAGCGTATGTGAGGGCCAGTACATTGTTGGTTTGCTGCTGGGGTAGAGAACATCTGGACAGGGCGCTGTGAATAAAAAAGCTATTCTTAAACACATTTAAATGTTTACTCATTCACTGCTGAGTCATAACCAATGGGCATTATGAGGGTAAGAGTCAGCATTACAGAACTGATTACTTATGTGCCTTTGGGTATAATGAGCTAAACATTTTCAAAAATGCTTCATTACATTATATTACAGCTGGATACACCCAGTTATAATGTGAAGTCTGGCAATGACATGTTCTTGGTAAACATACGTATATACAGTGCATGACTGAAAGTTCCACACATGCCCAGAGATTAAAAGCAAAAGATTATGTCATACCAACGTGGAACTTCAAGCATCCATGCAATGACCTGGGGACATAGGTGTTGCTTCTGGTGGAGATAAGCAATGCTCTTCTTTGCTTTTTGGAAAATGTTTATAATAAATAAACATAAAAAGGTACATTTTATTTTTTATCTCACAAATGGTGAGCTTTGGCCACATCTCCAGGAGAAGAGTTAACTTCTGACCTTTTCACATGCAGGGTTTATTGATACTGAGGCTGTCCTCTGGTCCTCACCTCTCCCCAGCCCTCTTAGGTTTACTTTCATTCCAACCCATCATAAAGTTAGGGAGTGTGGACATAATCTGCTGGCTCACCCCAATATGACCTCCCTCAAATACTTTACTACATCTGATTACATCTAATGCTGTCAACCACAAAGGACCTGTGATAGGGGTACATATATAATACACTATGCATCATACATTGTAATGCACAACTGCAGTAAAAGGGTGCTGAATAACAAAATAATGATCTCAATTTGCCAGTCAATCTTCTTTCCTTCAAGCAATTCCTTCAAGATACAAGTAAAGTAAACACCACTCCTCTGCTGGGTGGCTGTCCTAGGCTAAACCACACAATACAGTGTCCAGTGAGAACTTGCACTTAGAGCCACCACGCCTATGGGTTAAGAGGAACCAGATGATGAAGTCTGGGCACATATGGGGCATCCTGGCAGAATTTCTACAGGTCTTGAAGACCCTTTGGGAAAACTTCAAGTAGTGTTACATACAGGAAGGAGTGTGAGCTCCACACAAAACAGTCAGCTTCAAATCTTCTAGAAGGATGTCACTAATATTGTCTGTATGAAAACATTACAACTTTTCCTCCTTACGTTAAATCGGGTGCCCCTGAGCAAGGCACCAAACCCCCACTTGGTGGGGTGCCTGTAATGGGCTGCCTGGTTCTCTCTCGCCTCTCTTTGTGTGTGTGCATCTGTGTGTATTACCTACAAAAAGAGTGTGTTGAGACCTGGTTGTGATTTCCCCATCAGGGGATTAATAAAGTATATCATCTTCTTTATTATAAAGCTTAAAAGATCCATAGAGCTATTAGAAGCAACACAAGACAAATTTAAGCTGTGTTATAGCATCCATCTAGAACAAGCTACCTGAAAATTAGAAACACACACCTGATGTATCCTTGAATGGAAACCTGATTCCAAAAGAAGCCTTCCCCTAAGGTCTATGCGGTATAATTCAGTGAATTCATACACATGACAAACTAGGCTGCCTGCTGGATGCCTAGTTTCTATTGGCCACATGTGCAGCAATCAAATCTGAACTTTGAAGGCACTGTGCTTTGCTCACTGCAACACTGCAACTGTCATGGTACGAAGCAAGTCATTGGAAATATTGTGTTTCAGGGCACAGTGGTGCCGCTGTCGCGTCCTGTGCGAAAACCCTTTAGGAAAAAGTACATCTAAGCCCACTTGAAGCCCCAGTGTTATTTGCAAATCAATTAATCATTGGAAAGGATTATGAAGAGAAAATCTCTGTATATTTATACTATACTAATGTTATTTGCAATAAAAACATTTCAGTATTGCCTCATGGAAAGCTAAATTCTAACATCTTGTTTCTAATGATCAAAATGATAAACATAATTTATGGTAGGGCAAGACAAAAAAGGCTGAGAGGAAGAATCATTGAATTTAAGTTAAAAGAGAAATAAGTGACATTTAAATTAGGTTTAGACTGAGAAGTGGTTTGGAATTCACAAAGTTCAATGTAAGTACCAGACTTTCAAGTCATGTCTGGTTCAGATTTCATAAAATACTACTGTAATATCACTTTGAACTCTGCACTGTGATCTCAGATTTTGATAATTTCACACTGTAATATTTATGATGATTGAAAAAACATGGTTTTGTAAATAAAGCAAGACCAATCTTATGAAAGTGATACGCTAGGCTATTAAATTTACTTAATGTGGATACAGTGACAAAATTTATTGTGAAAGAATAAATCTCTATACAGCAACACCACTTTAATTAAATCAAGTTGAACAAAAATTTAGCCATTGTTCATAAGCAACAAAAATTGAGACCTGTTCAAATATTACACATAATCCTAGCGAGAACTGTTGACAACACCTAAAAGCCTCACCCATTTGTAATGTACTTTTTGCCAAGAGCCTATTATAAAGGGCTGACAGATTAAGAAAAAGACTTAGGCCTATTCAGAATGAAATAAACAATGTCAATACTATTATAGACTCATTTATACATAAATTCATAATTGCCATTTATTCCCTGTACTTCTCTCCATTCGTGTATATCTCTCTATCAGTCTGTCTTTTTCGCCAGAAACATCTGGGCCCTCCCACATCACCACCACCACCACCGCTGAGGTTTATTTGACTAGAAAATTACCCCACTCGTGTTTAACAAATCTCCAATATTGTCATCACCAAATATTTATTTGTAGAGGAGAGGACCTCTGAATGGCTACATTCCTTCTGCTTTGTAGCATTTACACAATTTTTGCATAAGTGTGCACACACATAGACATATATATGTACATAGGCAACGCAAGACGTGTTTGAGTGTGTTTCCATCTAGTGTATTTATAAATTGCCTGTGTATACTTGTCTCAATGAATGTCAGCTTCATTTGGAAAGCAAGTGAGGTTATTTGAACAGTTATGTCTTTTATTTCCTGTGTAAACTACTGCTAAGCTTTGATTATCACATTGCGTTTTTATCATTTTATCAGACAAAAGCACTAACAAACATGTTACATGTGATGAAGTGGTTCAAAGACAGTGAGTCGTATGTACCAATCTACATTAATGCCAGGACCCAAAGTTTCCCAGCATCGCACTGTAACAAGACGATCATTGCTATTCATTTCACCTGTCAGTGGTTTCAATGTTATGCCTGAATAATATGCAGCTTTCTGCACACAAACTATTATGGTAGTTTTATTGTTTTTTCACATTGTCAGCCATTTGGTCTTCTTGCCTGCTTACTTATTGGCTTTTCACCTTTACATCAAAACACGATTTAATCACAGATGTCTCAGGAATCATGAATTAAAATCTTGAAATCTTCAATCTTTATGAAACTCCTGAACTCTGAAAAATCCATCCTAAGGTCATGGACCTTCCTGCGTTATCCAAACTTAGCCTTGTTACTTACTACTCTACTTATACACTCAGGCTGAAAAGTAAGTCTTAAGATATTCATTTTACTCTTTGTGGTATGCCATCAACTTAACAGTGGGGATATCACAAGCAAGACAGAAGACCACAAGGGGGCAGTGATGTAACAAGGACCTGGAAAAGGTTAGAAAGACTTCCTCATAAAGGACTGACCAAGAAGAGCAGAACAGGGAACATAGGGGTGATGGCAGAAGAGACGAGGAGGCCGAGCAGATAAATAAGGGGGAAAAAGGAAAGGCAAGCGCAAAGTTATATTATCAGAGAAGAGAAGAGGACGGAGATGAAGGAGAAACTACAAAAGGACTTCCATAGCATATATATATAACTACTGAAACAGCAGGAAAAGACACTTGAGATTAAGGCCACTGACAGACAAACAAAAGCAAGCTGCTTAAATAAGAGAAATACATCCAAAGACAAAGACGGCTATCAATCACATGTGAGATAAAAATGTTTGGGATTGTTTTAAATAGTAATCAAACTACTTTGTCAAATAAGACACATATAGCATCATGTTGACTTTTCCACTTTTTGAATACGGGATCTAGTTCAGAAAAGAAACCAAAAAATAAATAAATCTTTATTTGGACTTAAAACTAAAAATATCTGTCTGCCACCGCTCTTTGAATGGTGGTGTGGATAAACACAGATGTGAAACACACACACAAACAAGAACTATTGGCCTCCCAGCGAGCTGTCCCAGTAAAACCACAGGTCCCAGAGGGAGGCGCCCTGGTATCTTTTAAGTGACCCGTTCCTTAAAATGACTTGGAGATATTATTGCTATAGCAGTTGCTCTGTCATACAGTCACTCCAAAAGAAGACTTCTGCTCTCCATACCACAATTGGTCTGACCTGCTGGACGTTTCCGCTGCCAGACAACCACAGCATCTTGTTTGTGGTTGATCACATATTGTGTAGGTTTGTTCGGTTTGTTGCACTCTTACCGCTTAATTTATGTACTTGCTTATGTCACTGTAAGTATGTCTGACTCCCACTGCACAAAAAGGCAACAAATAACAGTAATGAATCAGAGTATTTCTGGAAGGCAAGGGAGGAAAATCTGTTAATAGGACAAATTAAATCTAATTACACCATTCACAGGACCAACACTTTGAAAACACAGACAAACACTGTCATATTTCCATTTTATGTGTATATGATTATCTGCCAGCCCAGATGTCCACACCCTGGCCTGTTTGCCTGCCTACTGAACTCGCCAATGCTCAACCGCTCCTCTTCCTCATTCTGTTTTTTTCTGCCTGACTATCTTAATGGCAGCTTGCAAAGGAAAAACTGCAAGGATGAAGAGCCTGGTGACCAATGTAACACATGTGGCGAAGCAGAGACACACATTTATATAAAGTCTAGTATTACTGAAGTTCTTGCTACCAAAACGCAGCCAATTTTAACTAAACTCAGTGCACACTCACCGCACCCAATGCTGTGTCATTCTGACAAAACAGTTCAGTATAGGACAATCACGCAAACGCACAAAATGCTCAGAACCTGACTCAAGACTTCCCGTAAAAATTGCTGTAACATTAAAACAATTAATTAGTAAGTGTAAAAACAGATCAGTCATTATAGCGCTTTAAAGCATGCCTGTACCGTCACAGTAATTAGGTTTTCTGTGGCATTTTTGTGTGCTCACCTCAAAAGCTGCCAGTAATTACTCCCATGGATTAAATTGAAGACCACAAAATGGCCAAGATGTTGCACTCTTTTCAAGTTCCAAATGGTGTTTATTAAGCCACTTTTTCAGGGCTAAATGTTCAGTGTCCATGAAGTGTACAATTTTTACTCAGTGGTAGTCAGCTACAGCTACAGGTTTCCCATTAGTCACAATTCATATTTCTGTGTTTGCTGTGCTTCACTTGTGTACAAAGCTGTCAGTGATGTGTAGCATGATTCATTATGCTGTGGTTAGCACTGTTGCCTCACAGCATGAAGGTCCTGACTTCAAATCCACCGGCCAGCTGGGGCCTTTCTCTGTGGAGTTTGCATGTTCTCCCTGTACCTGCGTAAGTTGTCTCCCACAGTCCAAAGACATGCATGTTAGGTTAAATGGCAATTCTAAATTGGCTGTAGGTGTGAATGGGCGTGAATGGTCGTTTGTCTCGCTCTCTGTGTTTGCCAAGTGATAGACATGCAACCAGGGTGTACCCCGACTTCCGCCTTACAACAGTCAGGATGGGCTCCCGCGACCCTGAACTGAATAAGCAGTTAAGAAAATGGATGGATGGATGTTATTTAAAGGAGTAATGGTGACAGACAGTGGTTAGATAGTCTCACTTCATCTCACCACCGTCTCCAGCACCCCACTGCTCCTTCCCTCCCCTGGCAAGAATGACCTCTTGTTCACACCAAGATAAGTACAGGGGGCTCACCAATGCCTCTGAAATGCCCCAGTAGCTCTCTGTCAGACTACCTTGTGTCCACAGGTTCAACCTACCACCTACTGTGAAGGCACCAGCTGAGTGGATCTGTTGACTGTCATGATAAGAAATCTTTTTAAAGGAGTCAGCTCACCTCAGATCCCTAGATTACATTAGATTATATTGGATTTAAGTAGGAAAACAGATGACAGAAACCCTTAAATTCTGAAATAAGAGATCAATACGTGTATTGATCACCTAAGAACTAATGGACATTATAATTCTGAGACCACAGAAAAGTTTATTTTCAAAATAGCCCCTTTCTTGTACATCACTGGCTCAAGGTTTTGTCACTGTTTTGGTTTCCTCATGACTGTGGAGGAAGCTCCAGTGAAGGTTTCTGATAGCAGAGAAGCACTGGTTGCTGATAAGAGAGGTGCGAACAGCAGTATAAGCAAGCCACTGCAGGGGGTTGGAATGACAAACTGTCAGAGGTGAGAGGGTTACAAGACAAGTGGAGTGGACATCGCAGGACTGCGATGTGCCAGAAATAAGCTGCATAGTATGGAGGCCCAAAATTCACTGCATAAAAACAGCATTTCAAAAATTAGCTGGCTTAATGTAGACAATGTCCTACCTATCTGACAGCAAACAGAATTTATTTCAAAGGTTTCTATAAATACAAAGTAGTTTGCAATAACTGGATACACCTAATACATAATCAATATGGTTTATGATTTAAAAAGTCATATACCACAAGCAGAAACAATATACTGTGTATACAGTTTTACAAGACCATAAAGCTTTTTACTAGAGTAGGTGTAGTAGGTAAAGTAAAACACTAAAATAAACTTGAAAAGACTGGACTGGGATCTAAAAAGCAGAATTTGAAACATGGATCCAAGAGTGGGTTATGGTGCACTATTAGCAGTATTGGTAGGACATGCAACACTTCATGCAATTCTACACTTCTACTGAATCAAAAAATTCACCATGTGACCTGATAAGGTCCCTTTGCTGAACCTCCCCCATCTGCTTCTTATCACCGTACCCCCCAAACACACACACACACACACACACACACACACACACACACACGATGTGGAAAAGCACGCTGGTATGACCTTCGACACTTTAATCAACGGGCATTAAAGAGACTCTTAACCAAAACTGACATACTGGGCAGATTGGACTGACAGGGCGACTGGCTGGCTGGCTTAGAGGCTAAGAGGGATCCAGAAGCAGCGGCGCTGAAATATTGTCGCCAACACTTTGGAGGCTGCAGAGGTGGTGGGAGAGTGTTGGCTATCACAGGGTTTACAGATTAGCCTGGTTTATTAGTTCACTAAAGGGATCTTCCACCTTCTTAGGTCTGTCACACGTCACTTTCCTGCCTTGACCGTTTAGGCCCCGTCCCTTAAAGCCAGAGTCTCTGTCTGTCAGACACAGATGGAGGAGAAAGGGTGAGAGTGATTTAATGATCCTGTAATGTTGGAGAACATAACAAAGCCACTAAGTTCCACAACAAAAAAAGAACAAAAATCTGAACACCCACTTACGTAAGAAAAAACGCAGAGACAAACTCAACAAAGCACAATAGTTTAGTGGAGATTTTCACCACAACACTCAGCGTTTGCACATGTCTACACAGATAAAAAGACTTTTCCTTTTGAATTTTAATGATTTGTAACAAGCGGTGAAGTGACAGCATGTGAAAAATATGCAAAGTGCACCAGGAGGACAATGGTGCAGTCACAAAACATGGCAATTAATCAGAGGGAAAATGAGAATTAGATCAATGTGTTGATATAGCAAGGATAAAGAAGAAAAAGCCTATAACTTATACTGAAGAGGATAATATTTCTGATTCATGCTGCAGTGTAATAGTGACCAAATTTGGGGTCAACTAACGGTTAGTCCACCAAATGGATTTCCAACAAATCCACAAAAGGTGAGGTTTCTCCTTAAATCTTTACACTGTGCTGTTGTGTTGTATATCTAAAAATAAAACCAAGCACTCAATTCAGAGGGTATCTGACAGTGGCCTTAGGCATGTTCAACACAAGCAAATATGGGGTGGCCAAATTTTAAAGGGCAGGAAAAAATAAACCAAGCCAGCTGTTGATGCATAAGCCTGCAATAAAGCAAAAAATGCCCTACTAAAAAATTAAGTGTTTCTGCCCACTGAACTTTGAGTGCTTTTAATTTCAAATGCCTGCATGAAGTGTTGAGTTAGCATTCCTCGTTGGCGTCCTGGGGACATTTGGGTTTGAGATAACAATTCTTGAAAACATTTGTTAATATGTTATGCAAGTTCTGTCCGTAATGAGTTGTTTTTATGGCTGGTCCATTATTTTTATGGGCAGTTGCTAAAGTTATGCTTTATTCATCTTCACATTAGATTACCAAAGCTGTGACACCCAGTGGCAAACCTAAAATCTGTTGTGGCCCTGGGCAAAAAGTCACAAGTGCCCTCCAACCAGTAATCATCACTATTATGTTATGAATAACCTGACAGTATCATTTTATTCTTTTGGCTGCTCCCATTAGGTTTTGCCACAGCAGATTATCTGCCTCCATCTCACTCTGTGCCTTGCATCCTCTTCTGTTACACCAACCCTCTTCATGTCCTCCTTCACTACATCTATGTACCTTCTATGGGGTCTTCCTTCTCTCCCTCTGCCTACTAACACGCCTTCCCCCTCTATTCCTTCTTTGTCAGATGGACCCCTCTTAGGGAGGTCAGGTCTCTCCTACTATAATTGCAAACGTTGCACATTGCCACTGTTGCAGTTTAAAGTTTGTCAGTCCTTGGGGGCCCCCACTAGCCTGCGACCCCAAGCAGTTGCCTGCTTGACATACGTGGTCCACCATGAGTGCTGGGCTGATGACAATCCCTATGTTAGCATAGATCGGTTGCAATGATCTCTTTCAAGAGATCATACCCACAGTACCAGATTAATTTATTACACAGCAAAATTTTATAAAAGCTTGTTTTGAATAAAGCGTTGTTACCACTGAAGTAACTACTTGAAGAAATGCAGTGTTTGTTTGAATAAAATTTATAATGGCATAAAAGACCACGTGATACACAAAAACGCTTACTGTCAACTACTGTTTGTGGAAAAAAATAAGCTGATGATTTGTTTATCAGAAATACTGATTTAGAATAGTCAGAATAGTCTGATTTAGAATAGTCAGGCTATTACCCATATTTCTTAGTGTATCTTTCGGCTGCTCCCTTGTATTCTCCAGAGGATTAATCCACATTGGAAAATTGGCAGAGGTTTTACGCCGGATGCCCTTCCTGACACAACCCTCCATGGTGAGAGGGGCTTTACTGAAAAATAAAAGCTTGGTTTTATTTACTGTCTTTAATAAGCACAGTCATATCCAGTTGTGTGTATGAGGTAACAGGCCCCCATGAATCCTGGCCTCCTGCATGCAGAGCACCACACATGTAGCCAAGTCATCTATCTCCCCGTGTGTGGAGAAGCAGGCTAAATTTAGTGTCTGCACCTGGACGGAGATCCTCTGCCTGTCCAAAATCCAGACCTCACAGTGACACTTTAAAACAGAGCAGACTCATTCAGCAGTCAATCAGCAGTCTTCACTTCCTCTGCTCATGTTATCTGTCACAACCCCCTCTCCACCTTCTCTGCTCAAACACACTCATCCATTATCAGTCTAGTTCTCCTCATTGTTTTGATATTACTAATGTGTCAACAATTCATGAGGCTGTGGATTCATGAAATGAGATTTCTATGAGCTTCAAAGTCTTAGACAAAAATGTAGGCTTTTCTTAAGATGAAGAATCTTTAAAAGCAAGAGAGTGAGTGAGAAATACCTCATTTCATGACAAAGTGTACAGTAAAGCTGAAAGCGTAATGTAAAATTAATTTGTTCATTCCCCACAGGCTACTTCTGGACATATTCTGATATCCTGTGCCGTGCTTTGATGTTCGGTAGTAAGCAAATACCTACAAAACTAGCAGCAGATTCAAGAGAAAAGATAAAAAGCAAACTCTCATCATGGAGACCCTCTAAATCTACAAATACCTAAACACAACATGCACATATTTAGACAACATAACGTAGCTGTACATGCAACCTGCTGTGTTTATGCCTTTAATAAGATAAACTAGCTTCCAGTGGTCACTGTGCAACCACTAAAGGTATATCCCTGAAAAGCCCCAATTTCTTCATGAATGCTGACTTCACCATTCTGGATACGATGTCAGGCTAGATGTCGTGGTCTGTCTGTTTTCCCCTTTTTTAATGCAAGTTGGATGATTAAGAGCTGACATATGCAGTAGTGAAGATGATTGTATAATACCCCTGAAATCTTTTACTGATTTCAGCCGCGGCAAAAGCAGCAGATACAACATGGCGTCACCATGAAATTATATGATCCCACGATCAATTTGTTTTTTGTTTAATGCAGATTGGACAAAAAGTCACAGAAATATGGCTAAAAATGTAAAAAATAAATACATTAAAAAATAAATAATCTAAAAAATATACATATATATTATATATATACACATATATATACATACACACACACATACATGTATGTATGTATGTATGTATGTATGTATGTATGTATGTATGTATGTATTTATTTATAAATTATAGAAAATGCAAGCTGGTGGCTGATCAGCATTTTAAAAATGGATGAAAACAATCAGTTCCAGATCTCATGGAGGCCTATCACTGTGCCAAAGTTCATCCTGCATCAAATAGGTATTGCATTATTACGAAGGATTTGTGGTGGCAGTGGCGGCATGCGGAGGCAGCAGCACTCATGTTTTCATAATATCCCTGCTTTTCGAAATTTAGGGATCTTTTTTTGCCAGCAGGAAAGAAAGGACTTGAAACCATATCAATATCTTGATACCAGAACAGCTAATCTAGTCCACAGTTACATTTATGTGAACCAATACATGAAAACTGTCGGTGTAAGCACAACCACACACACTCGTATTGTATGACGCAGAAGTCAAAGGTCTGGTCTGTTTTTCCCAGGCACACCAGAAAAGCGAGGGCTTAATAGTGCTGTCAACCACGGAGCTGACAGAATGCTCTGTGGCCTGAAACCCTGGAGCAAAATCTGCACCTTGGCTGCTGAGTTCAGCCTCACAGAAGCAAAGATGTAGCCCGTAGGCTGGGTGTCAAGCCTCCATCTCGGTCCAGACAGTTCATGCAGTCTGAAAGCTGATTAAGCTAATACACACTGTGGGTACAGACTCACATTAGCCACAGCTTTCAAAACACCAGATCACATTTCATGGTAAATTGTTTTCATTATTAATTTTGGTAATGAGTGTGTTGCCAACATGGTCGGTCTCCATTTCTCTCTCTCTCTCTCTTTCTCATCTAACATAGACCTGTAAAACAAAAAAACGGTGTTGATGAGTCCAGCTAAATGGCAACCTTAATTTTGGGTGGATCTCATTTTGTGTCTGTATAGTTTCATTTTCTCTGAAGAAAGGAGACATGAAAAGTCCATGAAAATCCAAAAATGCATCCCATAAGACCAGGGTGACAAATATATATGGAAGACAGCATTACAGCAAAAGGCTAAAGAAGATAAACAGACTAAAGAAGCTACAAAATAGCAAGCCGTTTCATGTAAAATCAACTATCATCAGCATAAAAGTGAGGAAATAAGGTCATGATGGGACATGTTCGGGGCTGTCTCCAAGCTACATTATGTAATAAAGAATGTAAAAAGGGGCACAGAGGAGAAAATTAATAGGTGTTCAGAGTCAGAATGACAACTGGCCATAAAAGTTTAGTTCAGCTGAAGATGACCAGTCACAAGGCCTTGCATGGCTTTCAGAAACAATAAGGCTCAAGTTACCAGGAGAGGCTGAGGGGCCAAGGGAGGAGGATGCTCTCCTCACCCAAGAGACCATAACTCTCACTAGGCCAGAGCCTCTGTCACTAGAGGCAGCTCTGGTTGGAGCTCCCAGTAACCTTTTAAATCAGTTCTCCTGGACAGCTTCCATTAACATTCCTGCCCAACCTGGCAGGCAATTGAACAAAGGTTAAGTGGGGCAGAGTGGGGTGTAGCCTTTGAGAGTGGTGGTAAAAGCTGAGACCAGGAAAAGAAGAGAATATGGGTGAAGGACAGAAAAGAGGAAAAGGCCACAAAGTGAGGGAGGGTAAAGACTAGAGAGAGTGATGAAGAAGAGGGGGCTGCAGAGCGGGGCAAGCTAGTACAGGGATCTGGAAATGCTCTGTATTTGTGTGCAGGACACCACAATGGGAGCTGATTTATGCTCTGTCAGAACTAGTTTGTAAGTCACGCTGCCCAACCAATTTAGAAATGTTTATACCTGACCCCAACAGCCACACTCAAAGGTGAAGTGTTAAACCTAACATCAAGTGTGAGAACAATGTGATACTGATTAAACTTGGGAATAACAGTGCATATTTTCAAACAGGTTTTCCAGGCTGACATTCATGAACAAATGAAAAGAGAGAGCTGGAAGAGATTTAAAACCAATAGCATACTTCGTCACAACAGGTGTCAGAGAATTTGCCTGACCACAAAACCCCTCAAAACAGTAACAAATAACACCAAGTATTTTCTTGTGTTATTAAGGCCGCATGTCTCTGTGTGCATGAGTGATACAGGAAGAGAAAAAAAAAGAAACAACAAATTTCCAAAAACTCCCAGAAAGGCACAGATTAATCAGTGGCTGACCCTGCTGTCCTAGGTCAAAAGCAGACAGCAGAGATCAATTGACAAAAACCATACTGTGCACACACTGCCTCTATCCATTACAGTATAGTGCAGTGTGAAATCTAACAGTTACAAGGCGTTTGCCCATCATTAAGGAGGCGTGCACACCAAATCATTTTTTACCAGCTGAAAATGCCAGATGCTCTTTTCAAAACAGCCAGCTGAAAATACTTGAGAACTCTTTGGAAGTGGAGTAGTTTTGTTGTAATTATGTCACTTTGGTTTGAATGATACAAAATACAAAAGAATGGGTTTCCAAGTACAAGACCCTAACTTACTACAGCTTAACTAACAGACCCACAGCACAGATGTTCCAACCAACCATTAGTCTTCATTTTTGATTTAGTCCCATTGCCACAGGTGTACAAAATCAAGCCCCTAGCCATGCAGTCTGCTTTTAAAATAATTTGTGGAAGAATTAGTCACTCCAAAAAGCTCACTAAATTCCAGCATTGCACAGTAATAGGATGCCACCATTGTAACAAGTTAGTTCCTGAAATTTCTTCCCTCCTAGATATTCCATGATCAACAGTACGTGATATTACTGCAAAACTGAAGCATTTAGGAAGCACAGCAACTCAGCCACAAAGTGGCAGACCACATAAAGTTACAGAGTGATGTTACCAGGTGCTGAGGAGCACAGTTCATAAAAATCACCAAGGCTCTACTGACTCAACTACAGAGTACAAAACCTCCTCTGGCATTAATATCAGCACAAAACCTGTGCACAGAGAGCTTCGTGGCATGGGCTTCCATGGCTGAGCAGCTGCATGCAAACCTTACATAACCAAGCGCAATGCCAAGAATTGGATGGAGTAGTGTAAAGTATGCTGCCACTGGACTCTAGACCAGTGGAAACCTGTTCTTTGGAGTGACAAATCAAGCTACTCTATCTAGTAGTCTGATGAACGAGTTTGGGTTTGGCGAACACCAGGACAATGTTACCTGAAAGACTGCATTGTGCCAACTATAAAGACTAGTAGAGATGGGATACTGATCTGGGGTTGTTTTTCTATTGCTGGACTGGCCACCTTAGGTCCAGTGAAGGGAAATGTCCAAAGACATTTCGGACAATTCTGTATTTCCAACTTTGTGGGAACAGTTTGGGAAAAGCCCTCTTTTGTTCCAGCATGATTGTGCCCCAATGCGCAAAGCACCGTAAAGGCATAGGTGGGTTAGTCTGGTGTGGAAGTACTTGACTGGACCACACAGAAACCAGACCTCAACCCCATCCAGCACCTTTAGGTTCAACTAGAATGGAGATTAGGAGCCAGGCCCGCTGGTCCAAAATCAGGATCTGACTACATAAATTCTCTTCCAAATGAATAGTTAAAAATTCCCACAGACACAGTCTAAAATTTTGTAGTAAACTGTCCCAAAAGAGAGGAAGCAAAGGAGAGGATGTTAGAGGTGCAAAGGTGAGACGAACGAAGAACAGGATGTCATAAAAGCTTCTGTGGTTGTAATGCTTAAGTGGGCCAATACTTTCGTCCATGCAGCGTTTTCAACGTTGTGGCCATTAGGGAATCTCATTTGGTACAGGCCTGAATACTCAGAGAGCTCCAGTAATAACTTCTCATCCATAAGGTATATCAATTTTACAATCAGGATGTGACGGTTGATTGGTGTAGTGTTTGTTCTGCCTCTCCTCCACTGTGATTGGACAGCTGGCTAAAATGTGACTGTGATGATAGCGTTTACCCTATGCTGAACACTTTTCGACTGCAATGGCCTGAAAAAACATTTTAAAAAACACCACTCAGCAACCAGCAGGATACTCAGCATCTCTCAACGCTGCTGGCATTTTTATCTTGTAAAAATGGGGTACTCCCATTACAAACAACTGTAAAAGTACACCTGCGTGACAAAAAAAAAGAAAAGAAAAAAAACTTTGGAGCACATGCCCTGTAAAAATTCAGCTTCTGTTATTTATTGATGGCCTCCACACTACTTTGATCTTTCTGCTGAGTGTGGTCGTATCAAACAAAAAAGTTGTATTAAAAATCACCACTAATCTCCTGGAAAAAAGCTACTGGCAAAGAAATTCTGATGACAACACACAGTTGGTCAGTGGATGATACTTGTAATCACTAGTGCAAACACTAAAACATGCTCTTCTTGTCATCTTTTATGCTGTTGGAAGGTGAAGAACTGACTGCAGCTTTAAATCTTTAAATAGTTTCAGCTGCCAATCATTCTATTGTACTGAGCTGGTCAAACCTGCATATACTTAGTCATCTCAGTGTGACTGTTGGCTCTTTTATGGGAAATGACGCCAGTGATGTCCCTGTGTGGTCTGTGGGGGGACTCTGAAGACAAAT
Organism: Etroplus canarensis; assembly: GCA_015106775.1. Lineage (NCBI taxonomy): Eukaryota > Metazoa > Chordata > Actinopteri > Cichliformes > Cichlidae > Etroplus > Etroplus canarensis. The sequence goes on from VUQH01031708.1 coordinate 39,226, forward strand.
GAGGGCTTTACATACAAAACAAGAAGAATTACAGAACTCTAAGGAGAAGGAACTGCTTCCATATTCAGGGGATAAATATGTGACGATAGAATAAAGACTCCGAGAATCCATTCTTCAGTCTATCTGTCACTTGGACAAATCACAGTGGTTTTGAATGAGAGAAAGAAATGTGCTTTGAACAACAGAGGATCGACATATGTGGCAAACAAAACCTTGCAGAATCCACTTTTTGACTTGTTCCTCTAATGCGCTCTAACAGATGATGCTTAAAGTGCTCTTTGCCAGCAGTGTTTCTGAACCCAAGCCAACCTTGAAAAAAGTAAAAAAAAATCCCTGTAATTGGTACTATTGAGAGCACTGTGTTTGTGTGAATGAGTGTGTGTAAGCATAAGCCAGTTTTATGGGAGAATTCAACATTAGCGCAGGTTGTGTGTGTGTCACATTCCATTCCTGACTGAGCTTCACTTAACCCCCCCCCCAAAGTCTGGTTCCTACCGACTGATTCTGTTAATTACTTTGCCTTTTTATTCTGAGAGAGTTGTGAGAAATCCTTCTTACAGCCACTGCTGTCCCACCCAGAACCCCATAACAACCATTAGCTTAATTACTTACATCTAACATAGTTCTCCAATAATAATGTCCACATCAGCATCAAAGAAATTTCAAAGAACATCAAATCCTACCCCTTCTCAAGCTATATGCCTCTTTTTGTTTCAACCCCATTTTCATCATCACCACTGCTGCTTTTTGTGGGATTGTACTTAGAGCACTAATTTTTAATATTTCCTTTGCAATATCTGGAAGAGCTGATGCCTCTATAGTTCTGTGCGGTTAAGCTTTACGCACTGCGTGCACGCAGACTGATTTGGGCAACAGTGTGGCCTGGGAAAATTTGTGTGGAGCGCATAAAATAGGGGAGTGGAGGCGGAGGAGTGTAGTGTTGGGGGAATGAGAGAAGAGGGGAGGGGAGGGCTTGGTACAAGGGAGGAGGCGCGCCACGGCAGCTGAGCTGTGTAGAAGCTAATGGGCTCTCATCCCCTTCCCACGACCACCACGTGTTTTCTGATGGGCACTCAAGCGGCGAGACACATATTGGTTTGGCTACTGGCACAGAACTCCAGCCAGCTCGCTTCAATACTGTTCTGCTCTGCCTATTCGGCATCTGTCTGAACTCCAGTTAGCCTGTATGTGACTTTAGGACTGGCAGAGTATGAATCAGTAACCAATCTCTAATAATGTGAGGAGGTAGTGGTTGATCTCACTTGCTGGAACGGCAATAACGAGAGATGAAAGACAGAAGCATGGCTTACAGACAGACAGTGACACTGATAAACTGAGTGGTGTGATGAACAGGGAGCCACCGCAAATTGATGTTTATCTCTGTCAGCAAAGAGAAAGACATTCTCCATCATAGGGCATCTGCTAAACTACAGCCTGTCACATCAGCACATCTGTACAGCTTGTCATGGATCATCAAAAGGTAGTGAAAATATCACTGCTGACATGAAGAGTAGAAGAGAGTTATGATTATTTCACAGAAGTAAAAATATATCTTAAGTTAATCAAAACCAATTTTGGCCATTCTTATCCAACATATATCATGTGTATAAAACTGTATACATTGTGAATAGCTTCAAAGTTGAGGAAACACTGTTAGTACCAGTACAATTAGATCTAACTAATCCAAATGTGCATAACTAAAGACAGTGTTCTGGCCCTCCACAGTTAGTCTGGACATTATCCCCTCTAATTTGTGAGAATAAAATTTCAAGCCCCCGATTAAGCTATCCAGGCAAGCCAATTGTTGTGATTGTGCTGTGTGATGTTTGATCTGACTGTGTGGAATGTGGCGACCTTTGATCCAGTGACAACATTCAATTAGATAAGGTTAAGTAAATTGACCTCCTCCATCCCTGCTACTCAGTCCAGAGCCGGATAAAGTGTAAACAGCTCGTATGCAACACAGTGAACCTGGGAATACAGTCAGCAAGCCCTATTAACTCCATGTGCTTTGTTTTTCTGCTTTTAAAATTATAAAATCTGAACTTATCACCTCTCCTTTATTCCAGTGATGATGGAAGAATCTTAGCCATTTATATGGCAAAGTACTTGAGTTAATTTGTAATTAACTGTAGAAGTAACTCATGAATCTGAAGTGACAGAGTATGGAAAACTCTGTGTGTGTGTGTGTGTGTGTGTTTACGTGCACGTCCATGTCCAGTTGTTACAGACAAACTGTAAAAATAAAATGCACCCTTAGTAGTAAATGAGTGAGGGTGCCCTGGGAATAACATTACACCCAGTAGGTGACAAGCTAGATCATCATCTTCCAGCTGCTCAGTAGCCAGAAGAAGGCATCTCCTCTAACCTGTATAAAGGAAAGTAATAAATGCAGGGAAATCTGTAGGAAATCTCATTTCTTCATGTAGCGTTTAATTTTGAATAGAAAATAAAGTTCGACACTATATGAGTACTAATTGTCTGTTGCTAAATGCTGCTATTCTGTATTTCCATGCTAAAAGTAGCCTTTTGACCCGTTTTCAAAATCTATGCACTGGTATTCAGACACTTTCACAAGTGTCTTGTTCATCTGTATTACAGAGCCATGTCATGTGAAAAAGACAGCTATCACAGGACTCTATGCAGTCCCCATGAAATCCAAAGTACACCCCATGATTCAATAACTTATAGAACCACCTTTAGCAGCAATAACTGTCTGACTTTATCAGTCACATCGTTGTAGAGGAATTTTGGCCCACTCTTCTTTGCAACGTTGCTTCGGTTCATTGGAGTCTGAGGGGCATTCATTTATGCAAAGCTCTCTTAACATCCCACCACAGCGTTTCAATCAGGTTGAGGTCTGGACTTTGACTGGGTCATTGCAGCAGCTTGATTCTTACTTTTTTCGATCGTTGTGTTGCAGATTTGGTGGTGTGCTTGGGATTATTGTCCTTTTGTATGACCCAATTTTGGCCACGTTTTAGCAGTTGGATAGATGGTCACACATTTGATTCTAGAATACTTTGGTATGCAGAGAAGTTGGTAGTCGACTCAATGACTGCAAGGTGCCCAGGTTCTGTGGCTGCAAACCAAGTCCAAATCATTACCTCTCCAACATTGTGCTTGACGGTTAATATGAAGTGTTGTACCGATATGTTGCATTTGGTTTTCACCAAACGTGGTGCATTATGGCCAAACATCTCTTTGGTCTTGTCTTACCATAGGATATTGTTCCAGAAGTCTTGTGGCTTGTTTAGATGCAACTTTGCATACCTAAGCTCTGCTGCCATGTTCTTCTTAGAAAGAAAAGGTTTTCTCCTGGCAACCCTTCCAAACAAACCATACTTGCTCATTGTTTTTCTAATTGTTCTGTCATGAACTTTAAAATTTAACTCACTAACTGAGGCATGTTGAATCTGAGATGTAGCTCTTGTGTTTTTTGGGTTTTTTTTGGCAATCTCTTCGAGCATTACACAGTCTGACCTTGGGGTCAATTTTGCTGGGCCGTCCACTCCTGGGATGTTTGTGAAATTGTTTTAACAAACATCTGAATACTCTAAACCAGTAAACTGCCAAAACTTCCGCTTTTATAAATGTGGTCACACTCCCTGATGATCAGTTAATCAAGTGCATGTGACTACTAGCACCTGACTGAAATGTGACTTACCCTCTTAATTTCTATACAAGAAGTAAGAGTGTACTTGCTTTTCCACGACTGTACTTGTTTGGTCTTTTGGTTTGGTTTAATGTACTGGACAAAACTTTTAGGCACCTAAGATACTCAAGTCTTATCTTTCACACAATACCTTCAAGGAGGCCCCATATTCATTCTGTAACCCCCAAACATATAAAAAGTCATAGAGAACTATCTTTAACCAAAATTTAACATTACAGAAGTACAAAACAAGTACAAGCAAGCATTTAATCATTATATCTATTTGACTTCAGTCTTGTGTCTAATTATAACTTTTCAGCTTTTGCATCTGAAAAATGACATTCACAGTAAATGTGGTAAGAGATCCTTTCACAGACATTACTTCCAGTCATCATGCTTTTACAGAGATCGCCTTAATGAGACTGATTAGGTAATATTGTCTTCACTTTCATATGGTGAAAAAGGCTAATTGCCTCTCTTTGCATTTGACCCTACCCTACCTAGACAACAACTTTAAGAAGTAAAACAGCAGTGACCCATAATGACCTCTCTTCACACTTAAATGCTAAATTTTAACCCGCTTGTAAACCACCATGATGCCTCACCATGACAGCATAGTTGACCACACTTATCCCCTAAGCTGCACTCTTATTATGTGCTAAGTGAATTCTGTTACTTTACTGTTGCCATGGCAAACCTCCCCTGAAAGTTTATTTAAGGGTCATTTGCACTCATTTAATAGCAAGTGTAAGCACAGTCCCCATCCTTTGTTCATTCTGAATCCTGAAAGAAAGCTGCAAAGTGGTCTGTGCCAAATGGCCACATGAGAGCTGTGGTATCATTAGAGTGGAGGTTAGCACTAGCAGCAGCTTTACCCTCAGTCACACTCCAACCCTACCCCATCTCTAGCCTCAGCCCTCATCTCTTTGTGCCCAATCTCTATGCCCGTCCCTCTGCCCTACACTCTAGTCAGGCTTTGAGAACTGTGAGAGTGGTCTAAGTAGCCCAACACTTCACAGATGAACAGCTCCAGTAATGGGTCATGATTGACCTCAATGGCCAGCTCTGAGTGGGTTCCCTCGGGTCTAATCTCCACATTACCTGCCCTGTTTCACACATGCACACACTGACTGACAAGACATGATGAGAGCATGGTGCCCTGGAGATTAAACATGCTGTTAAGGAAGTTCCAGGGTACTTAAACAAATAAATAAATAGAATAATCTGTTTTGATCTAGTTTCATGCACTAGATTCTAAAATTGAACGTCAACACCCATTTTAACTGGCAAATAGCAAAGCCTGGAGAGGTCACAGAGTATTTACAAGCCACGTTACATTCTCATACTCTCTATATGAATATATACTCCCAAATATTGTCTGCAGTAGTTATATGTCTCTCCTATATTCATAGTCACCTCTTAAGAAATTCTGGTAAATTGGCTTAATAAACACTTCACTTACAAGACTGGCATAATAAATGGCTTTTTAAAGTTTCTCTCAAGCATGTACAATACAATGTATTTTTAGTATCATTTTGTCTACTGTAGATCTATCAGCCAGAAAAAGTTCAGGCAGCAGCTTAAAGCCATCAAGCTGCTGCCTGAAACAAAGCCAGACTGTTGATTTAACACTCTATGGAGTGAGTGAACACATGCAAAGGAGGGGGAAAGAGCATGATAGATGGACATATGAAAGTACGGCAGGCCTTTGAAAGATTGTAATGGAGGAGGCTACCAAGGGAGATCCCACTTCAGTTCACACCCCATCTACAGTGTCAGTGCAACCCATTCAAAGGCTATCATTTCAGCAAGGACGCAAACAGAGCATGTGTAGCAGTTTCTATGTATATGCATGCTTGTGCATGTGCATGCACTAACCAGTGAGTGCAATGGCATGCCTGTAAGTGTTTGCGCAAAATGGTCAGATCAAAGTCAGGTGGTGCTTCAGTCCCACCTGCTCTCATTAGTCTTTGGGTCTACTGACTTGAAGTACTGTAGGATCCCACCTGTTTCTGACTGCTGTAGACAGACCTTTTAGGACACTCATTCAAATGAGCACAAACACACACTAACATTCATGCAGAGGGCTGCATGGATGTGTCACCATATAAACTATTAACAATGCATGCAATGTGTAGGTAGCAACCATTTTCTTCTACTGGATGCTAGAATGCAAACAGTGTAAATCAGCTTTGAAAAGCAGACTTAGTTCACCATAAACAATCTGAAACATTCTCTTCCCTCCATTTGTCTGATTTGAAAACAGTAACTGAAGCAAAAACAACTTTAATAACTATTAGCGAACGAAGTATGTTCAGTATTACAGCACCCTGGGAATTCTCACAGGATTAATTCCATGTAGCTTTCATAATTCCCTCCAATATGTTAAAATTGAGATTAAAGATCACTTTGTTCCCCTATTCCCCCAGCTCCCATGGTATGGTAAAGAGATCAAAACTGAAGGGCTTTATAGGGAACATCTTTAACATTTGCTCTGCTCTCAGTGTGCTTGATTAAATGTAACATTTTGAGATCCCAGAGTTCTGAGAAAAGCATAAATCATTGTCTCGCAGCTGCTGGCGTGCCTGGGGAAAACACATGCTATCCCTCACTCTCTCTCTCTCTTTTTTTGTCTTTTCTACGATCATAAAGCTCACCCAACCCATTGGTCCCTCCTCCTCTGTTGAAACTCACAGTGGTGAAGGGTGTATGTGTTTGGGGTGGGGGGGACACCTGCGGGCTGCTGCTTGCCCCAAGGTTCAGCATAAACCCCAGCTCCTCACACGCCCTCTAGCCCTTTATTCCTGCACACTGGCCCCATCCAAGTCCCCCTTAGTCTTTCCCATCCATCAGCAATGACAGACCCAAGACCAAGCCAAAAACGGATAGTCAGCCAGCCAGCCACTGTCCAGGGATCAAATGATCAAGCTGTCTCTTGAGTACTAGTGATAATTTACACTCAGTGTAGCACTGGAGGTCATTATGAATGACATGGCCAAGGATTTCTGGTCCTAGTCATTCTTAAGGCACTGCTCTACTCTGATTAAATTCAATAATAATTTATTGATCTAATACCAGAGGCATCCATCTTAGTGTGTGCTAGCGAATGATGACATGTCCCTGGCTCTCAGCTCAGCCCATGTGGAAGACTAACCTGTGCCCTTCTGATCCTGTCTGCCAACCTGGATTGCTGCCTGCTGTGACTTAAAAGGAACTACCTCAACTAGCTCCAAAAGTCTGACTTTTCCTGCAGCCCTGCATGCCTCAATATCTAATCCATCATTTACTTCTTAGTTTATTTATATTATTGAATATTGCCATTGATCTTTTATTATTCATGTGTCATAATGTAGAAAATATAAAAATGTTTTGATTGTTTTAGAAAAAAAGAGCATGAATAAAGAAAGAAAAAAATACCAAAACATCTTATGGCCAAATCCATCTGCACTGACTAATCAACTGTCATGTTGTAATGCAAAGGGTTAATGGCAAGATATAAAACCACTCGACCCCTTTGGATCTATAAAAGAGGACATTTCAAAGCAAACCCGCTTAGTTGTTCTGCGTAAAAACCCACGCTTTTAATTGTGCTTAATTTATTAGAATGTTCCAACCTCAAGCCAGTTAAATAAAAACACATTACTCCCAATCTGCAGGAGTTCTACAAGTGTACAGGGACTCCCTCCAACCGCCGACCCGAGCCACCCAACCCACTCTCTTCATTTTCTAAGTAAATTGGAATTTTGTTTTAATTCACTGGTAAACAATTAGACAGAAAACAGATGTCACTGGCCATGTTTAAAAGCTACTCATCTGCTTAGATTAACTTTGTGTGAAAAGCGTTACAATGAGAGAGAAAAAGAGAGAGACAATTAAAATGTGTCCAAGTTGTCATTAAAAAGCTGGACTACAGTTTAAATTATCATTATCCAACTATCAAAATGATCAAACAATCTTTAATTTAACACTGAAAATGAACATTTCCCAACGTTCCCCCTGAGATATAGGTCTTTCTGAGCTCTGAAAAAGTAGACATTGCATGGCATTGAGGAAATGGCTTCTGGGATGAATTAAAAGGATCTATAAGGAAAGTGCTGGTGATTTCCAGATCCTGTCACAAGCTCTAAGAAATGAGACAACACAGAGATCACTCATACGTAACTAGAGGGGAAAACACTAAAAGCAAGACTTCTCTCGACTTATAATCAACTGCAGTCAATCAAATACATGGAAACACGAAAATACAAATTAAGGTATATGTATGTATAAGCACAACGGTGTGAGCATATATATTCAAACACGTCACTGATAGCTTGATGTTGATTACTAAAAAGCATCCCCTTAGTCTTTAAATAAACATCACGCTTTGAGTATTTAGCAGTTCTCATTTAGATGTTAAATAGAATAGAATAGAAAAAATGACAGTGGGTCATTTTAAGATTTTCAGCACAGCTGTATCATAAAGAGTCTGCATTTCTCTACCTCTCTATAGTATCCTACCCTAGTCATGGGCTTAATGTATAATGATCACGCTCTAGGAATTTGGTAAATGGAATCAACAGAACCACATGGGAAGAATAAAACGTGTTTGATGCCAAGACCAAGTACTCCAACAACTAAGGAATGTCATGATCACAAAATGTTGAACCTCTAAGCTAGCCCTATGGGAGCAAAGTGTCCAGCCTATTTAGAGCAGTGCCACACCACCTTTCATCTCTGGCTGAATGAGGCGTTGCATTCATCATTCTATTAACATTGCTCTAACAGGCTCCTAGTCACCCTCTGGATGACAGCAGGGACATGGGACATGTGGGCTGACCAAAGGCTTTGATGTAAGCCTGACCACCATACAAAACACAGAGCTTTAAGCAGACACCCAAAAAGCCTTGCACACACACTAACTCTGTGAGTGTTATCCTCAGCAGCATGTTAGATACAATACACATACACACATAGAGTGGGAAACGTTCCATGTGTTTTGAAATTGTTACTCTCAAGACACACACTGCTGTCTCCAGCCTTTACTTTACTGACAAATATATTACACATAAAACAAAAGTTCCTATCAGAAACTTTAATTTAAAAAAATAAACGTGATGTTCTACCATCACCTGAAAATTAGAATATAATATAGAACAGAAAAACAAAGGTAGGGTCATACCCTCTTAACTCCTATGGAAAGTAAAGGTGTAAGCATCCACCAGGCACTGCTAATCTACTGGACTTAATTAACTGATCATCAGCCAATGTACCCACCTCTGTAAAAGCAAAAATGTCTTGGCAGTTTGATTTTCTGGAGCATTCAGGTGCGTGCTAACACAAACTTCCCAGGAGTGGACATCCCAGCAAATTCACCCCAACCTCAGACTGTGCAATGTTCAGAGAAACTGAAAGAAGCAATAGAGCTACACCTCAGACTGTACAGGCATTAGATAGCATGTTAAACATCAGAATTAATGACAATACAATTATAAAAAGAATCAGCAAGTATGACTTGTTTAGAAGGGTTGCCAGGAGAAAGCCTCTCCAATCTTAAAACAACATGGCAACACTGCTTAAGTTTGCAAAGTTGCATCTGAACAAATCACAAGACTTCTGGAACAACTGACATAACAATGGACCCAAGCGGAGATGTTTGGCCATAATGCACAGTGCCACATTCAGCAAAAACCAAACGCAACATGTCAGCACAAACACCCGATATCATCTTTCCAGCACTGTGGCGGAGGGATGACGACTTGGTCTTGCTGGGCAGCCACGGGACTAGAAGCCTGTATGACAAGCAGGATTTGGGCTTATCCGGGTAACATTACGGTTAACGCTGGGTTTTAAGTTATATGAAAGTGGTTCACTTGTTTCTGGGGTATATTACCATGGTAACTTGTGCTGCAGACTTAACCTGCCCAGATATGAACTCTTCTCCTACTGACCAATCAGTTCTCCAAAACCAATTCTGGAAGATCCCTTGGACATCTGTGCGTAAAGAGTAAGAGGGTCAACAGTTTTCTTAACAGCATCAAAAGTCTTTGAGCATCAGTAATAAACAAAGATGCTCTATTAATTGATTTGATGTTATTCCTGTTGGATGGGAACAATTTTATAACAAACTGTTCTATAAGCCTTAATAGATGATATTAAAACAGGGTGCATATTTGTGCTTTTCTGATTTAAAGCCTAAATGAAATCTGCACGTAGACTAAACCTACATTTGAATTTTGTTTTTATGTTTGTCCCTTGTTTGCTCTCAGACCACCACTGGAGCTCTAGCTGAAAGAATAAAAATTACAACTATCTTACGCACATCTAAACATTAATTTAATGTAATAGCAATCGTAATCCATGGGCCATGAACTCCAAAAAAGTTTTCTAGAGTCAAATGTGAGGCCATCTGTTCGACAGCTAAAGCATGGCCAAAATCCGGTCATGAAACAGGACAATGATCCCAAGCACACCACCAAATCTACAACAGAATGGCTGAAAAAGGAAAGTATCAAGGTGTTACAATGGCCCAGTCAAAGTCCACACCTCAACCTGATTGAAATGCTCTGGACCTTAAGAGAGCTGTGCATGAACAAATGCTCTGCAGAACCCAATGAACTGAAGCAACATTGCAAAGAAGAGTGGGCCAAAATTCCTCCACAATGAGAGAATTAATAAAGTCATACTGAATACAATTACCTCAAGTTATTGCTACTAAAGATGGTTCTAAAAGCTATTGAATCATGGGGTGTACTTGCATACAGTCCTGTGAAAAAGAAAGTTTTCACATGACTGTAGGAAAAAAGCATGTGAACAGTGAGCCCCTCTGAGACGTATTCCTTTCCATTAATCTGACAGCATCTGCAAGTCACTCTTCAATCAAAGAGGTCGGGCCATTTTAACACAGCACAGGCCTAAAGGCATGTGGCCACATTAATGAATAGGCAGCCACAAGATTAAAATGTGCATGTCTTTTGCATCTTTTTGAGCTGTGAAGCCCACTCAAATACCCTTAACAGCAAAAATAAAGAGATTTTTTTCTCATCAATTGGGTTTTTAATTTGATGATGAATTTATATAGGTGACTAAGCCAATCGTCCTTTTTGCTACTCCAGATCCAAAAGAGAGCTCAAGCCATGCCTGAGATTTGCGAGAGACACGGTATAGCTCTGTTTCTGCTGTTGCACCATGCAGCACATCTAGGTGTGGAGACCCTGCTCTTAGGGATAGCGATTATACTTCTTTATAGTCACTGATGATCATTTTTATTAAAAGGTTTAGAGTCTTTTGCAAATATCACAGCTATTCTATGGGTTTCTCCATCAATTTTGTGTGTCTTAATGGTGCACTGACGAATATGACTGTAAACGCGACCCAAGCCTGAATGACAGCATTTGATGAGGCCAACACTGCTACATATGTCATGTCTGAAGAAAGACAACAGAGACATGCAGACAGAGTGAGGAACAACGAAACAGAGCACTATAAACAGAAGATAGAAAAAAGAAGAAAGGCAGTGATGAGAAGTAGTACAGGCCTACACTGCTCCACATCTGCTGGAGATATATTCAGTACTTCTGGGAGTGAGCCCCCCACCTCCTTTTACCTTCATCTCCTTACTCTCTCCCACTCTCTTTGCTTCCTTTTGGTCTTCTGGTTTGTGTTCAGATCAGGTTTTAATATTCAAAAATATGTACTGTCTTTATGAGCCATGCTTTGCTGAAATAATATGGTCTCTAAATCACAGTAATGGTTTGAGTCTGTGGACTAAATAGAATTTACCAGAGTTCCTAAAAGTATCCATCTTCTGTATGTCTGAGCCACTAAAAAGTAGAACAACCTCTTGTCAGAAACACAATATTGATTTCAAAATCAGATTTTATGTCATTGTAACACTGAGGCAATATATTTAGTGATCGTCCTTCCATTAATAAAGAAATGCAAGCTTTTCCCCATGTTACATTTTTATTCTATAGCAGCGTCCTGGCACTTAGTTCTCTAGAAATGGGATTGTAATTGAGTGAAAATCAAACAGCAGTGGAATGCCTGGTTAGGAATGACACCCCAAATCCACCATCTCCAATCCATACTTTTCTTCTTACTTGACTACACCCTTAGCTACAGCTGCATCTTCTCCACACAGTCTGAAACCACCTGAGGCCAGCTCTATGTACATCTCAGAGATGACATGTTTAAGGCTTAGGCCCTGATATGATTCAGGGCCTAGGATGGCGGTTTGTGCAAATCAAGGCCACACAATGAATCTCTGTAGCCCGGTATTAAAAGTAATGTACAGTTGTGATTCTGAAGACAACTCTGAAAACAAATACTGGAGGTGTATTGTTTTACATCGTCACCCCAGGCTTCTCCAGTATCTGATCTTGGTTGGAAAGGGGTTTGCAGGAAAACAGTACTTTAAGCCCCCTACTGTGGGCTTTTAGAAAGCCATGACATCATACTGCCATTTACTTTGGGAGGTATCAGTTATTCTTGGGAACAAAGTTTGTCTGCCTAACTTGAAGGTATGGGAGGGGGTTAGTGATAACAGGCTAACATCCATGGCCTCAATTACAGAAGAAAACATGATAGGACACTGAAGTTACAGATAAATGTGATGATTTTTTTGATATCCAACTTACTAAATCAACCACTGTAGCATTTGGAATGTTTGAATCTGATATGCATGTTTAGTCGTTTGCAAAGGCTACTGAATAATCCCACTCTCTCCCACTAAACACATATTGCATACACCCACACAACCTCACAGTGACACAGGAAACATAATCTGTGGTCTAAGGATGCAATCAAAACTGCAACCTGACATCAGAGCAGTCATCAACAGCAATCCTCAAGTGGTTAACTGTTGTTAGCCAGCACAGCCCAGCGCTGACAGAGATTAACTGCTGTTTAGAGAACTCATGCTGCCTGAAAAGAGACGCAGCGTTGCCAACCCGGCCTCAAGGATAGTAGAGTGGGAAACACTTATCGGCTTTACTAAACAAATAACTGAAAGGGGGCACTGTATGACATTATGGGAGGAAGGAAAATATGACAACCTAAACAAATGGAGACTCCTGCATTAGATCACCAATAGTACAGATAGAATCAGTGCCTGTAAACAAACCCAAACACCAAAACCACAACCAGAATATGAGCTACAAGCTGATATATGAATTAAGGATTGAGAGGAGAGACGTGCAGAGGAAAGTAGAGGATATAATACACGCATTTAAAGCATTTATACCTGAATTCCTGCAATCATCTCCTTGCTGAGGGACCTGAACAGAAAATGCCAGGAGGTCAGGGGCCAGCAAAGATTCAGGCTTGCGAATCTCATTAAGCCAGCGACTCATATGGAGCTCTTTGGTGTCAGATGGGCCCTGAATCAGAGGAATCAACTTCTCCTTCACCCCCTCTCCTGAACCTGCGAGACAAAAAGTAATGATTTGTAAAAAATTTTCAAACTCCCCAGTTATTCAAACCAGTTAAAATAATCCCCATTCATAAATGAAAGTCTTCCTTAAATAAGTGACCAAATGTAGAACCCAATTCCAAAATGTTGAGAGGTTGCGTAAAATATAAATAAAATACAAATATAAATAAAAAACACAATGCAATGATTTACAAATATCATTAGCCAATATTTTATTCACAAAATGACAGAAAATATGTCAAATGCTGAAAATGAGACATTTTACTTTTTCATGAAAAATATTAGCTCATCTTGAATTTGATGGCAGCGCTTCTCAAAAAAGGCGGGACAAGGCCAACAAAAGGGTCAAAAAGAAGGTGGCAAATGTTGCAACTACCACACATTGTGGAGCAATTTCAGAATAATGTTAGTCAATGAAAAACTGCAGATTTTGAATCTTCCATCATGTACAGCACATAATATCACCAAAAGTTTCCAAAAATCTGGAGACATCTCTGTGCAAGGGACATGGTTCGAAAACCAGTAATGGATGCTCATGATCGTCGGACCCTCAGGTGGAACTGCATTGCAAACAGGCATGATTCTGTTTGCACATCAACTGCATGTATCAGGAACACTTCCAGAAATCACTGTCTGTGAACACAGTTTGTCATGCCATCCACAATTGCAGGTTAAAGCGCTTTCATGCAAAGAAGAAACCATATGTGAACATAATCCAGAAACACTGCCATCTTTTCTGGGCCAAAGCTCACTTAAAATGGACTGAGGCACAGTGGAAAATTGTTCTGTGGTGATGATTCGAAATTCGAATTTTTCTTTTGGAAATCATATGTCGCATCCTCTGGACTAAAGAGGAGAGGGATCATTTGGCTTATTAAAATTTCAAAAGCTTGAATCTCTGATGGTATGGGGGTGAACTAGTGTCTATTGTACTAGAAACTTACACATCTGGAAAGGCACCATCAATCCTGAAAGCTATATAGAGGTTTTAGAGCAATATGTGGTCCCCTCCAGACCACAACTTTTTCAGCAAAGGCCTTGCATATTTCAGCAAGACAATGCCAATCTGCATACTGCAGCTATTAAAACAGCAACTGCAGTTCACACCTTTCACCATTTAAAAACATCTGACGCATCATGAAATACAAAATACCACAAAGACCCATGTCCGTTGAGCAACTGGAATTTTATATCAAACAAGAATGGGGCAACATTCCTCTCCCAAAGGTCCAGCAGCTGGTCTCTTCAGCTCCCATTCACAGGCTGTTGTTAAAAGAAGAGATGGTACACAGTGGTAAACATGGCCCAAAGGCAACTTTTTTGAGATGTGTTGCCTCCATAAAATTCAAGGTGAGCTAGTATTTTTCACGAAATAAAAACGATACCTCACTTTATGTTTTCCGTGTTCTTTTGTGAATAAAATGTGTGTTTAAAGTTTTCAAATCATTGCATTTTTTATTTATATTTTATGCAGCAACACAACCTTTTTGGAAGTGAGGTTATACAAAAAATGAAACACCAAAAGTTTGGCTTGAATACTTCATGTATTACCAACAGCTTTCAAGTTGAAGTGATTCTGTTAGGCGAAAGGAAGAAAGAAAGTTCACTGTAACAGCCCTTTCCTGTTACTACATTGGAGACAAAAGGCTAAATTGTGAATGAGCTATGTAGAAGCAATATAAGGCAACCAGATATTGCACATGTCAAAACTGCAAGTGAAATGTTTTATGTTTTATTAAGAAACAGGAAAACAAAGACAAAAATTAAAACTGACCAACAGTACTATCTACTTCTGTAGTGATGTTTCATTTCATTTCTCAATCTATTAGGCCTCATTGAACAAAAGAAAATCTGTAGATGAGCCAGACTTAGCACTTCAGGCTGATTTTTTTTCTGTTTCCTTTTTGCTGTGGTGGTTTAGTTATCTGAAAAGAAACTCGTGCATATATTTTTGTGAATCTCCAATAAATGGTAATTTTTAAATAAGGGAATTAATTGCACATGTGTTTCCTTGTATTTCTATATTGACAGCTGCAATAGATCTACTAATCTGTCCCACATCATGTGCAGTTTGACCTTGTGAACTCTGTGCTATGACACTAGCTCCAATAACATCCTTGCCATCAAAGAAATGGCCACAGCCCAATGACAGCGCCCCAGGAGAAAACAGCAACTGAATCACAGAGCTGGAAAGAACTCAACATAAAGATTGAGCAGGAAAAATGAGAGGGAGCGGGACGGAGTGGAGTGTGTAAAAGCATAAGTTAAAGAAAGTAAAAGAAGAGTCGAGTCTGTCTCACTCTTTCCCTCCTACACAGGCAGTAAAGTTTTAACAGGGCACAGCTGCACACACCTGGGGTCCTGGCGCACACTTTTACAGCTCCCACGGTTCCCGAGGCACATTTCACCGTCGCACGGCTGCAGAACTTCAGCTCTAGGTTTTGGACCGAGCCTTCGAGAGTCGGTGACGGGCCTGGATATTTCACACCTAATAAAAAGAGGGGGAAAAAAGTGAAAATGAACTGCAGTCCGGCAGGTTTAAACACCGCTTCTGTGGCTTTGTTAAACACTTGATTGGCCTTTAATTGTTCTTGACCAACCAGGTGCTCTTAACAAAGAACAGAAATCACCAACACAGGGGTGCCCTCTGTTTCAAACTTTAACCTGATGTTGCATCTCTACAACATGACACATAGGCTAAATAAAAAGAAATATGCATATTACAGTCAGCTATAAACCTAACAGAAGTAAACAATCACCCAAAGAAAACTTGTTAGCATTATTTTTGGCAAAATTTAGACCAGTCCGTGGTTAAACTTGTTTTAAAGCAGACTTATATCTACCTGTGAGTACAAGCTGACAGGGTCTGAAAATTTACAGGGGTTATATTTCTTTATTGTTTGAATTTTTGTTTCTATGGATTTTTTTAAAGCTTTCTGTGAAAACATTTACATCACTCTGGATACCAAACACTCTGACATCACACCCATATTGTTGTGCCTAAAAAGGATAATAAAAGAGATAAAATTAAATTGTCATGAGTAATAGTATATTTCCAAAACAATATCCAATACAGTCATGACTGTATTCAGCTTAGTGTCAAGTAGAGCTCACCTCACACCAGCATTACATCACAGGAGCCTCAAGCGTTCTTCACTCAATGATTATTTCTCTTAATGGCAGCCTAGTGTGGAAGAACCTCCCATCTCCCCAAAATAAAACTGTTTGCAATGTGGCAAGGAATTGGGGGGATTACACATTTGCTATTATGATATGTCAGTGTTATTTCTATGGAGAGGCAATTTCAAACACACAACAGGAGAAGAAGGCAGAAATAGCTGGATGACTTAAAGATATTGCGGAGTTAAGGGAGTTATGTGCCAAACCGCCTGTTGAGAGAGGAGAGGAGGATCCATCCATCACATTCTACATTCTTCCAGTAAGCTGGAACTGTCCAAAGGAATCACATTTAATTCTTGCATCACCTGTTCCAATAAGGCTTTACTTCTCAAAATAATCCCCTCATACAGTGATTGTGCTTTATTTCCTACAAGTGTCCACAGCACTTTTTCAATCGAGTTTACAACATGGGGTGGCTTTTTCTGTCACATGCTGGCCTGGGGAAAGTAAAATCAATGAGCCAGTGAGGCAGAAAAAAAAACAGCAAAAATGCATAAAGAAATAAGGCAGAACAAACAAAACACATGAATTGGACACCAGGGATTACTTTGTTAGTACTGAATTGGAAGGAATAATGTTGTTTAAACTCTACTGTTCTACTAGTTTTTCCCCTCTAACCATTTAGTATCCCCATATATTTAACATTTTCTCCTTACTCATATAATCCAAAATCTGGACGCTCCATAATAAGTAGTCGCTGTAGTAGCTGTTGTTAGGCCCGATCAAATAAACACTCAAGTGTAGTTTTACTGTAAACCAGCAGGCAGTGAAAAGTAAGGCAGATTTGAACAGACAGATGTATAGCACATTTAACCAAGAAAATTAATGGAAATTGCTAAAAAAAAATCCCTAACCACAGACTTCCCTCCTCTCCCTCTCTCAGACAAATTACCCATCAACCTCTTCACCTGCTGTCTGAGAGGCCCTCTATAAGCCCAGATGGAAGATGGTTATGTTAATAACCCTCCTTCTGTCTGTCCGTCTCCCCCTTAATATGTCTTCAGGTTAAACAGAGCAGTGCTATATGTCTCTCTGTGGATTCTGTTACCTTCCTCTGTGTAGGCTGAGGCTGTACGCAACCAGTTTCACAATTCAAAAGAAATCAGTTTCTTTCTAATCACACTGCAATACATCTTGCTGAATGCCTCAATATCATTCTTTTAAATCAGGGGTCTGCAACTTTTACTATCAAAAGAGCCATTTTCAAGAAATTTTTGATTGTTGAACGCAAGTAACTATTGTCGTTAAAAGTTCATAAAAAGTTTCAGCTTAATGTTGAATAAAATCCAGCTGCAGATGAAGTATACTGGTAAGCCAGCAGCTTTGGTGGTCAAAGCAAACAGGTTTGTCCAGGGATTATATACAGTGCTTAGCACATTTATTAGACCACCTGTCACAAAAACAAGAACAACCATACAGCATCATGAAGTGCTTTAATGCAGACTTTGTCCTTTTCACTGAGTTCTCTTTGTTTTGCCATTTTGTACAGGAATGAGGAATTTCAAAGAACATTCTTTTTTTAACCAAATTTGAGCCAGCTCATTGGGCTTCTCTGAGAAGTCAGAAAGCATAACATTCAGCTACTAAAACTAATCTTTCTGTTCAGGAATGCAAGTAAATAACTGTAATTTGACATCTTAATTAAGAAATAATGTGATTTACTTTTTTTATGTTTATTTGGAAAATAGTAAATTTGATAAACTATGGGTAACAAAATATTTATATTTTAGCATTAAAAATATAATTTCGATGAATGAGCTTCAACATGGTGGTGTATTAACCATTACAGAAATATAAATTTTATTTCAGTAATTACCAATGCTGTTAATTTAGGGCAGCTGTGGTATAAGCCTTACATTGGGTGGTGGTCTAGTAAATTTGTTAAGCACTGTACGTGTTTACATCCATGCTCACCAGTGCTAATAAGATTCAGCAAAATTAAGAGGCTAGGGCACCAGGTGACAGACACAGATTATGTTGCCTTTTTCTTATTTAAATTCGGAGTATAGACCACACATTTTTACAAATGGATAATATAAAGAATCTCTTACCAGATTGATAAAAAAAAAGAAAATATTAAAAACTAAACAACTCTTAATTATTTCCATATCCATCTAGTTTTTTGTCAAAGACCCCTGTTTTAAGTAAACGGTAATGCCCAACATATTTCTTATACCACTATTTTCAAAGTTTTCCCCATAATCTATCACAAGCTAATGGTATTCTTTATGACAAAGGTGATTTTGCTCATTAAAATATTCCTTCCCACTCTTGCATTGCTAAGCATGTATTGGTTTTGGGACCATATGAGTGATGACTATCTTTTCTGCACAGATACACATGTATGCACACTAAACTCTGATTTTTAGGTTATTTCATGTGACCCAGGACCAGAGGGAAAGACTGAGAATGACATACATACTACATAAAGTTAGCTTTGCTTCTCCCACTGGAAACAATATAACTATATATATGTGTGCCATAAAAGGCTTGCCCAAGACATTTGGCTATATCATTGAGTGTGTCTGAGTGAACCTAAAAACACATGACCTATCTACCCTGAAAGAAAAGACCATCACAGAGAATGAATATCCAGACCCAGCGACCATTCGGCATCTTTCAAAACAGTACTGAAAGAAAAATGACATCAACAGTGATGAGTCGGCCTGACTGTTCCCCAGAGTCTGGAAAAGATGAAGATGTTAAAAGTGCAAGCCAATCTGTAACATGACAGGGGCCATTCCCTCTACTATGTTTTCCCTTTGATGAATGGCCCTAGAGGTATCACTGTAACATATCCCTCTTGCCCACATAGATGTCCTAAAGGGCACGGTGCACCTGCTGGGTTGGTTGTTGCATGGGGGGGCTCTAGACAATGTTTTGTCCAGCTGTTAAGACTATAAAAATATGGGGTACACAGGAAGAGTAAAAACACAAGGGTTGGTATTTTGCTGGCTTAAACAGCAGTATTCAGCGTGTTTTATGTGCGTATGTTGCATTAGTGTGTGTATTACAACCAGGAGCATGTGTTTCTGTGTGACTGAGTGACCAAGTGAGTGAATGTGTGTGGTGCTGTTACTCGTCAAGCAAAGGCAGGTGCAAGAAGTACATAAACACACAGCTAGGGGCCAGAGGGTATGGCACTCCATCAAACACTGAGAGGGCAACCGTGGGCAGCTGGATTTGCCATAGAAAACACCAATGAGAGAGTGTGGAGAAGATGAAGGGAAGGGGGGCTGGACAGTCAATAAAGAATTATTAAGGGATAAAAAAGGCTGGTGCAATGCAAAAAAGGGAGAATGCACACACTGATACACGCACAGTATGGGAAGTAGAGGCTGCTTCTTTGCTTTCTGCATACCTCAATAGTTGGCGTGCACATGGTTCAGTATGTATGTGCAGCACATCTGCAGGCTTGAAAGCCATGCTTTACACATTCCAACATGTCCTGCTCTCACAGCTTTGAGGAATGGTATGGGAAAGTTGTCTGCCTATAATGCTGGACCAGTAAAATCTGCATTCTAACTCAAGATGCTAACTGTTCACAAAACATTGCAAAAACTAGCTCAGAAATACTTTTGATTTTCATTATTATACTAGATAAAAACTCTTCAGTTGTTTTTTTTTAAATACTACACTCTCTATCAAGTGTGATAAAAGCCAAGACAGATTTCAAAAGAGATAAAGATACATAGAGTCTAAAACAAGCTACAAGGCTTTTGCTTGATTACACTTTCCTCCACACAGTTACACACTCCATGTGTAACTGTTTTATATGTGATTGCAATTGGTTGACAAGAGGATGTACATTATCGCCAGACCCTAATGGGCAAGCAAAAGGACAAAGAAGGAAAAAGAACCTAAAGTACTAAAAACTCCAAGTCTGGCAATGGGCCTAAAGCAGCTAGGGGGGCTGACAGAAAAAGAGGTAGACATAGACAAGTTGGGTAGCCTGAAAGCAGCCAGCTGAGCCATTAAGTGCTGATGCAGAAACAATAACTGTCTCTCCTAAGTCAGGAGGGGCTGAAGTAGAAGCAGTAAGTAGGAGCAGGTCTGCTGGCAGCTTGCCCAGAACTGACACACAGCAAAAATGCAGACACATGCAGAGAGAGTGGGACAGGAAAACAGACAAGGTGAACCAGTAGTGGTTTGTTTTGCAGTTAAAGCTGAAAAGAGAGCAGCTTTGTTAGTCATACGCAAGTCTGCATTTAAAAAAACTGATTCTCTGTCAACAGGAACTAATTATTGTTGTAGTAGAAACAATAAAGATACTTTTAGGAAGGTATTAAACATTAATTCTGGTTCTGTCTGGGGCTCCTTCCTGTAAAAATGCCCTGATATGACATGTGTTGCAATTTAGTGCTATTTAAATAAAACTGAACTGAAATGAATTATAATTGTATGCTTGAGGAGACTGTTCTGTGTTGATGTGAAAAAAGCCATTGGGATTTATTTTCTAAACAGCACCCGACAAAAAGAAGCAAATCACACTAAAGTGAAATGACAGCAGTTACGATAAAATGCCAAAACTGCTAGCCAGGTTAAAATTGTAAGAATATTTACACAAAGGAAAATATGCATTTTAGATTTCTAATAGATGTGAACAACAGCAGCCGCTGTTTTTACAAACCCCACCCGCGGAAAAGTTGAGATATTTTCCTAAATACAATAAAACGTTAGCCTCATACCATAATTGCCCAAGTCATTTTTTTGCCAAATTGTGATATCTGCCTAACTACAATAATGACATTGTTTTTTCTTGTTTTCCAAAAACACTGAAATGTGACTTGGGCAATTATGCTATGAGGCTAACGAAAAGCAAAAATTTGTGATATGACAAAAAGTACAAAGAAAGTGACAAAAATACAAAGAGAAGATTTTCAACAGTTTTACTGAACAACTTAATTGTATTTTGTAAATATACACAAATTTAGAATTGCTGCAACCCACTTAACAAATGTTGTTATAGAGGCATATTTACTATTCTGCACCTCCTTTCATTTTAATACGATTTCTAAATCATTTAGGAAGTGAAGATACTAATTGTTTAAATTTTACAATTGGAAATCTAACACAACTGTAGTCTATTGTCTGATTCTCCTCTTAATGATATAAGTATATAGCTAGGAGATAAATCTGAACTGGCAGCAGGCAAGTAAAGTACACATACTCTGTTTCTATGAAGCCATGATACTGTAGCCTGTGCTGAAGGATTTTTCCAGGACATCACCATGATATCAGCATATGTCTCTCTAAAATCCCTATATACGCCTCAAAGTCAGTGGTACCTTCACATACATGCAACTCAGCCATTCCATGGGCACTGATACACTTCGTACCATCACAGATGCTGACTTTTGCACCTTTGACTGATAAAAATCTGGATGGTCACTTTCATCTTTGGCTTTCTTCCCCTTTTTGGGTTCTTTTTCCTGAAAATGAACTGAAATGTGTAATCATCTGACCACAACAGATGGTTCCACCGTCTTTTGGTCCATCTGAGATGAACTCGGGCCCAGAGAACTCAGCAGCATTTCTGCCTAGAGTTGATGTATGGCTTCCTCCCTGTGCAATACAGTTTCAAGTTCCAGTTCTGGATGAAGTAACAGACTGTGCTAAGTGACAATGGTTTTCCAAAGTACTCCCGAGCCCAGGTGGCTATATTTGTCACAGCAACACGATGGTTTCTTAGACAGGGTCGTTTGAGGGTTTTGATGATCATGCACATTCAACAGTGGGTTCTGACCTTCCCCTTTATGCACTGAGATGTTGAAAAACCTAAATTCTCTGCAACTTTGTGTTGAGAAATGTTCATTTTGACTAAAAATTCTCTCATGAATTTTGATACATCCTTGCTTGCAAAGAGTGAGCCTTTAATGGATGGTACTTTCATACCCAATCATGATACTTCACCTGCTCCCAATTAGCGTGCTTAATGTGGAATCTTCCAAACCGCTGTTACTTGAGTATTCTGCAGACTTTTCAATCTTATTTTAAGTCTGTCCCAGCTTTTCTTGAGTGTGTTGTACCCATCAAATTCTAAATTTGTGTTAATTTACAAAATACAATTAAGTTGGTTGGTTAAACTACTGAAAACTATCTTTGTACTTCTATCAGTTAAATGGAGGTCCACATAAATTAGCATTCACAGATTGTACTTGTCATCTTGGAAAATACCCCAACTTTTCTAGAAACGGTGTTTGCAGAAACATGAACTGGGCAATTGGTGAGAATCAATGGGTTATTTTAGCCCATAGAATAAATCCATTAACACTGAATTCTATTTGCATGTTGGAAGATTTTTATTAAAAAGAATAGGAAAAGAAAAAAGTAATAATACAGTTGGGCGGTGAGACAAGAAAAAAGAAAAAGGCAAGCCAACGAGTGTCCATAAACACAACGAGGGATGTTTTAAGCACATGAGAGAAGTCCAGTCAAGCTGCTTCCAGCTCACTGAATGGAGGTTATACTGGTAGTGGTGTGTGCAAGCAGTACTCACTGCCTATAACAGTCATGGTATAAAGACAGTGACAGGGTATAAAGTGCTGGTGGTAGCAGAAGCTGGGGGTCTAATTTTCATGATTTCCATCCCCTCCAGGTGTTGCCGGCTTTTCTGTCAGCCCACTAAAGCAGTGACACATGTTCTCCACACATTCAAACTGTGGTTCTCTCTGCCACTGAATTACCACAATTAAGGAGTCTTCATGCGGAAGCAATTTGGCCAATACTAATGTGCCTAGGCAGTGAGGCTTGGAAGACAGTGGTGGGGTAGGGGTGATGGTGGGGTTGGGTAGAATGAGATGTAGAACAAAACTGAATGGAGAGTTATAAAACGAGTGATAAAGATCAGTGCAACAGAGAGAGTGAGAGAAAACGGAGAGACAGATGTGCTAAATGTGACAGACAAACATGTGCTGTGACATAGATGATTCCCCCATTGCCACTTGTAAGGAAATGATTAGCTGGTGGTAAGATAGGTCATTAAAACACAGTTCTGGATGAGAAGGCCTGCCTCTCATCTCCCATATCCCCAGACTAATGCTGCTCTGACAAATTTGGTTAGCATAAGAAAGAGGGGCATTCTAGCTTTGAAGTAGAGGCCAGGATGGAATGCCAGTGTGGTTTCACCATGAGAGATGCTCGAAACTACAGACCACAGCTAATGACGCTAAACCAGTCCCCTCTATTGCTGAAATCCAACTCTGGATTACTGCTTGCTCCCTTGCTCTCTCTCTCGCTCTGCTTGTGCTATTTCTCAAGCTTTCTTCTCCTCACTCCACTTGCCTTATGGGGAAGAATTAAAGAGAGAACGAGCAGAACGCTCTTGTTTATCAATAATCCACCGAGATCAATATTTATGTCTCAGCTTTGCAGAGGCTGACTGTGTCTGTGTGTGGTGGTAGCCAAGACGTGACTGGGGTTTTGGTGCTGCTGAGACACTTCAATGGGAGTTACAGTGGAAATTTATGGCCATGTGACGTGGAGCTATGTGCTCAGTCGGCACTAGTCACTACCCTCAGATGGGGCGGTTGGCTCACAGCAGGGAGCCAACTCTGCAGACACTACCAGATGACATAAATACAAACAGATTTATTTGGGCCTGTCATTGATTCAGGGCTTGGTAACATTCAGAGAGTCTGCTGCGAGTGCTTTAAAGATCATTATATTTTTACTGTATTTCAATTAATTTCTCAGAGGTACTATTTCATTCGTGTGCGTATATGAATTTGCTATTTATCTAACTATATTATCAAAACAGTTTTATTTATTCATTATGTAGTGCATTAAGTAATGCAACTCCTATGATTTTTATTCTTCACTAACTTATATTGACATCCAAAAGGAAAAAGGCCTACTCTAGCTCTAATGGCTTCATCTTTAGTCATGTTTAACACATAGTAGAATCACTGTTATACTTGTAAATGCAGAACCTTCAATATTAAGTAAGTACTTTTGGGTGCTCCATGCATTTTCCCAAGGGGTCGCCACAGAAGATGACTCCAGGTAGTTAATTTGGCACAGATTTTACACCAGATGCCCTACCTATCGCAACCCTTCCATGGGGCTTTTGTCTCCACCTGGCCTCTAAATAGGGATCTTTCGCGTGCAAGGCAACTGTGTAAACCACTACTCTACAGAGAAGCCAAATCCAGAACCTTCACTATATTTGCAAAACAACCATCTATACCTTAAAATAACTGTACTCAGCACACTTTGGGTTCTGTTTAATGCATTATCTGCTGATGATACATTTTAGAGGTCAACAAGTCTTCATAAACCATGTCTACGGAAGATTTTCATATCATAATTCAGTTTAACCCTCCACAGGAGAGATGAGCTGAATATTCCAACTCTAAGTGGCAGAAGCTTAAATCTCTAATGTTGCTTCACCCATGCGTGGCTATAAGCAGGCTCCTAAAAAGGATGATACACCTTTAAATTGACCACCAGTTTAAACACTATACTGTGCCAATGGTAAATTGGATTTAGTGTTAAACTGAATGATCCCTTTGAGAAACCATGCAAGATTCAAGTAAAACAACAGTTAGATGTGAAACTCAGACTTTCAGATCCTGTACTGGGATCATCCATGTTCCTCAACATGCCTGGAATCACATTTTATTTCCCATGACAGAAAAAGCGGGCTACTATTCAAGCAAACAGGGGAAGAAACTCCTTGGCGGACTTTCAGTTAACTTTTGATTTCTTTCACCAGAAGCCTAGTGGATAGTGTGAGGAAAAGAGGCATGATGAATGGAACATCATGGTGAGAAATGACAAGCCTGATGTTCCCCTTTGAGTGCTTGAGGTCACCAACACAACTTTGACAGGGAGATGTGTATATGTATATATGTAGTTGTATCTCTGCATACATGTGTAAAGCTGCTTAGTGAAAGTTAAGAAAGTTGATGTGTTATTGCATGGAGGAACCAGACCTTAGGTACTTCCTGTTGCTATCATCCTATTAAACATACAAATTTTCACATAACCTAATGTTTAATTGTGGGACTACACAGCAAACTTCTGTTTTGCATCGACTGCACTGGCTTCTCGGATTATCTCAAGACTGAAGTGAGGAACAGAGAAAGAGCAGAGTGCTTCATGAAGACAAAAGAAAAGCAGGGAAGTCTGGACTGACTTAAAACATCATCACAATCTGCCAGGAGTGGAGCAAGGGCCGTCTGTAGCTCATTGAAGTTTTCATTGACAAGAACCGTCTCAAGTTCCAGCCAAGATTTATTTATCGATTCTCTGATGCTGACACAACGTGTTTTTTATGTCAGAAATAAGGTTGAGTATGGATGAAAAAAGCCTTCTTTCTTTCTTTCCCTCCTGCTTTCTTCCTGTCCTGATGTCAATCCGTGAAGCAGACAAGTAGACAGGCAGAAATTTCTCTCAAACCAATAAGTTACCTCTTCAAAGAAGTACGGATACTTGAGTGAAAGGCCAGGCCACGCTGAAACAGACATCTCAGGGTTTTCATTAAGCTTCTCATCTCTTTACTGACATTTGTGACAACCACAGACCATAAAAAAGTCTCTTGTCCTTTTTTCTTTCACAGTAGGACAATGAAAAAGAACTTACAACCATGAGCTAAGTGTACGGGCTCATTATGTGATGGGGCAAAGCTGCATGTTCCTCTGGCTTGTCTTGATTAATAGATGAGAAACATTAAGGTTGTGAGTAAGAAGCCCATGTCAGCCAAAATCTACACAGGAAAACAATGAAAAACTGAGCAAAGTGCAACCTCCTGTGTTCAGGCTCATAGCCGGGAGCATGCTACCAACAGCTGCATTATTGGAGTACAAGAGAAAAACAGAGGAAGTAGGAGGTAAAGACAGATGGGTAAATTCTGGGACCAGAAAACATGAAATGTTCAACATACGAGGAATCAGATTACACAGGTGACAGAATGATATGAAAAAAGACAGATTTTCCCCCCCAATAACACAGCGCTATTACCGACACTTATTGTGCCACAGCATCACAGGGGGATTTGCGTCAGACTTGTGCTCCTGAAGGCAGTTAGATCACAGGGATGTGAACTGCTGGTTATGACAGGAGCGGCCTGTTTCATGCAGTGCAAAAATGCGTAAAAACTATTGTTGACATGATCTAAAAGATCACATTTGTTTCCAAGCAATGGGAAATATCAGTGTGAAGAATAGTATAAATAAGCCTCCCTAATGTGGCCTTGAATAGACTTGGGTGTTTTTTCTCCCCCCAATCTTTTCTCCCGTTTTGTCCTAACCTCTAGATCCCCCTCCTCTCTTCACCATGGCAAGTGTAGGGAGAACTAAAAACAAAAGACTTGTTTTAATAATGATACGGTTCAATGAGTGAGAGCATACGTCCCTTACTAACATTATCAGCATGCTCCTAGTTGCTGTGCAATGAGAGCATAGTTATCTGTATGCCAACATTCTTACCAACACTTACCTTAAATGGGATCATATGTGCGAGTTCAGAAGTATATATAGGATCAACTAAAGAAGGAGGTAGGCATGCATCTGTACATTTGCACGTCTCTTTGTATGTGTGCCTAACCTGACACACAATTAGGTGCCAGAGCTGGGTTTAATAAAGCAACCCTATGGCTAGTTGTATTTCTGAGCAGTGAGGTTGGCCCCACACTCTCAGTCTCTTTATTTCCTTCTGTCACTTTTCCCTTCAACCTTTATATTCCCTTTTCCTTCTTTTTTGTTCTGCTCATTATATCATTCACTCTCTCTTCCTCTGTTCTTTCTCCCCGGTATCTGTCATGCTAAAGCTATGTCACAGCTCATATATCACCCAGCAATCATCTAAAGCATGGCTGGTGACCACCACCAACCAACCTCTACCAGACCTCCCTCTTCTTGTCCTAGTCCAGACCACCAGAGAGCTCCCCGGCCAGAAAACCAGCTGTGGTAGTTACATTAAAGCTCCATCCATCACTGGCGGAAATGCCAATTTTATGCAAATTAAAATTACTTTGATCTTTTGTCTTTCAAATACAGCCTTAAAGACTGAAGCAGGGAAGCAAGAACAAGTGTTATAATCAAGTCAAGAAAGTTAATACTGCTCACTTGAAATCAAACGACACAAGGTGTTAAATAAAACTTCCTGGGAAGCATTTTAAACACAGTTCGTGTAAAAGAGACGGGCTGGTATCTATCTTACAAAGTGAGCTTTCTAAATGAGCTGCTGAGTCAAAGATTATGTGACATCTACAAGATCTGTTGCTACGTCACAGAAGCAATGCTCCAGCAAAAACTTGGAATTTCATGTTAGTCACCAAGACCAGAAACACTTAAGCACACAAGGACACTTGTATGATAGTATGCATCCATACTGTCACATGACAAGAACGTTTTCACGGGTCTCTCTGGAGTACACATGATTCAGTAGAACCACCTTTAGCAGCAATAACTTGAAGTAATAGTGAAGATCACTTTAGCAGTCTCTCACATCATCGTGGAGGAATTTTTATCCGCTCTTTTTTACAACGTCGCTTCAGTTCATTGAGGTTTTTGGACATTCATTTATGCACAGCTCTCTTAAGGCCCTACCACAGCATTTCAATCGCCCTGAGGTCTGGACTTTGACTGGGCCATTGCAACACCTTGAAGATCATTCTTTTGTGAATTTGCTGGTGTGCTTGGGACCATTGGCCTGCTACATGAGCCACTTTCAGCAGCTGTCAGACAGATGGTCTCACATGTGACTGTAGAATTATTTGCTATACATAACAGTTCCTTGTCAACTCAATGACTGCAAGGCGCCAGGTCCCATGGCTGCAAAACAAGCCAAAATCTTTACCCCTCCACCAACATGCTTGACAGCTGGTATGAGGTGTTTGCACTGATAAGTGTTTTGTTTTCATCAAATAAAGCACTGTGCATTATTGCTAAACATCTCCACTTTTCTCTTCTCTGTTCAAAGGCCACTGCACCAGAAGTCGTGTGATTGTTCAGATGCAATATTGCAAATCTAAGCCATGCTGCCATTTTCTTTTTAGAGAAAAGAGGCTTTCTCTTAGCAATCTGTCCAAGTCACACTTATTTAGTCTTTTTTTTATAATTTACATGATTAACATGATAACTGAGGTCTGTAGAGCCTGAGATGTGGCTCTTGGGTTTTTTGCATGTTCTCTGAGCATTGCATGGTCCAATCAGGGGTGAATTTGCTGGGATGTCTATTCTTGGGAAGATTGTGGCATTGTGTTAACATGCACCTGAATGCTCCAGACCAGCAAAATGCTAAAACTTTTGCTTTTATGGAGGTGCTCACACTGGCTGATGATCAGTCAGAAATTATATGCATTTGATTAGCAGCACCTGGTTGCTACTTACCATCTTAATTCCTATGGAAACAGTATGAACATCCTTATTTTTTACAGTGGACTGCAAAGAGACCAATGAAAACATTATTTTTTGTATGACTGTACAGACACATACAAAGGCAGTGAAATAAGGCTATAAGACAAATAATGTATAATAACATTTTTCAACAGGGAAAAGATAAAGAATTTAATGGGAAAATCTTTCAGGTTCTGTGTGCTCGTGGGAATGTAAAAACTCAAGATCCCATGATTTAAGCAACAGTAAAGCCACATGCCCCTTTTTTTCATACTGTTAACTGATAACTATGGAAATCTGAAATGCCAAATAAAAGCGAGTGCTGACTGGTTATTCATTCAGACATTTAATAAGGCTGCTTTCAATAATATGCAACCCTTGAAATGTCTGTAGAAATGAATATGTGAGCCTGTTATCACAGGCAACTGGGAACGAGAAAAATAATTTGTGTGGATTACACTTTTCCACTACCAAAATCAGAAACGCACACATCATAGTTATACACAGCATACTGTACACTCAAACACAAATACATGCAGACTTGAGTAATATGTAGGAGGTCACTGTGGTCAGTGTGTTGCCCAATCTGAGGTTAGCAGTGGCTAAAAGCAGTCGCAGTCAAGTATTTCTACTACTATTATTACTGCTACTGCAAACCACAACAGCATACAGGATGTATAAACATTAGAACATGTACATAATATAGAACATATTGATGACTTTGCCACTAACAATCATAGAAGAAGAGCAGCAGAGCAGTGTAAGAGAGCATTAGATTAGCAGAAGAAGAACTGGGGAGAAAATAAAAGCTGACAACAAAGATGATTTAAAAATATAACAGTAAAAATACAAGCTATTTAGATCATTACAAGAAAAGAAATTGGAAGATTAGGTTTTAAAGCAAAAATCTGAGTTTTGAGCAAGGAATGAAGTAAAGTGGAGCCAAAACAACAGAGTTGATATTAACTTCATGAGCAGCTGAAGAGGGATAGGGGCACATGCTGCATGCACTGCATGCGCGCCCACACATGCAGAAACACAGACACACACACATGGATCACCTGTCCATTTTCAACCAGAGACACAAAGTATGACATATTGTTTGCTGCATGGCTCACTAATAAAACCTAACACTAGTGTGGGCTTCAGTGGAATGCAAAGGAGAACGCTTGAATAAATGTGTCACCACAGAAGATTCTGCTAATGTCTGAGCCAAGCACACTGGAAATCAATAGTCCCACAGACAGCTGTGTGATAAACAATCCAGTCCTGCAATCAACTGACAACTTCTGATTCTCAAGGAAAATATAATTTTACGGTTTGTTTTCTGATTTCACTCATCTCTGGTCTTGTGAAACACAGACTACACTGCATATGCTGTGCGCTGTATTATTCCTGTAGTTGCCACTGAGCACCACAGTAACTCAAAGTATTACAAGTCCTAGCGGCTGTGTTCCAGTCAGCTGCAATGAATTTTAGTCTCTGAATGTTGCTCTCAATATTTTTGAAGAATATTTTACAGTCTGTCAGTGCCTTGAGATTAAAACTGAAGCTGTTGAGTTTGCCTGTTGCTGAATTGTGGAATTTTCTTTGGACAGGGAATTAAATTGCAAACCCAAACGGTTCTCTCCAACGAAGGACACTGACCATCTGTGTTATCAGCAAGACCTCAATATGAAACACCTTCCACTATTGAAAAACCCTGCAACATCAAAAGTATAGCAGGGAGGACAAATTCCTAGAAGAATGAAAAAGCACATGTTCAAAGTAAACAGCTTTTTCATGTTCAGCATTTAGCCTCAGCACTTGTGTGTCAGTTGTGTCCTTGCAATACCTTGATGACTGCTACAGTAGCTGGTGACACACGAACACAGGATTGAAACCTGGATTCAGACCAAAATCTTGTAAGTGTTCCAACAGACTTGCCACTTTTACCACTAATGGCTGCCACCAGTCAGCCAGTAAGTCACAATGAAGGAAAAATGCAGCTACCATTGCAAACTTCACTTTTCTACTGACCGGACAGCACACATCTTCCTTAAGGCAAATGTCACTGCAATTTTAAAAGCAGATGCAGTACTAGAAATCTTTGGTTATATCATAGGAATTATTGCTGAGTATTTTCCCCATTAAACATATACTTACCCAACACATTACCAATTCTCCTTCACTCTCTTGCCTTTTAAGCTCAAACTCTCTTTTCTTCTAAGCCCCCACTGCTCCTTTTCTAACCTGCCAGCACATGGACCAGATGTGCAAATGTTTCTCCATGTCGCTATTTGAGCCCCGTTCCAAGAGAAAGGCAGAATGAGGGGAGAGGAATATTTGACTTCACTCCACGGGAGACCAACTTCATAAATTTTGGCGGCAACGCAATGGTGAAAAAGGTAGCTTGGCTGGCTGGGCTGGAGGAGAATGTTGACGGCATACCAAACAACATGATCCTAATGAGTTGGAAAATCCCAGGCCCTCCAGAGGACTGTCCAGATGCTACCGTCATGAGAAACGCTACTGTTTTATTGAATTCAGGCTCCCCTCCCTTTCTTTAACAAGGGGCAAAATTTATTATTTGACCATTAAGACATCCTAGGTGACATGAAGCGTTTCAGAGTTAATCTGGCCTCAGCTGCAGGTCCAGTACCTCACACTGGGCACAAGACAAGTTGATCCTTGAGTCTCTCATGTGAACTTGTCTGCTTGGAGACCTTCAGGGTTGGATAAGTGCTTGCACTGTTGCCAATTTGCCCGTAGCTCAAAAGCTACTATCAATCTGGCATCAATGATAGACTGGCAAACGTGCTGTAGCCTCAGAAATAACTGGAAAACATTTCTTTAAGAAGGTCAAATCACTTTGTGTACAAGCCAGTTCAATATATCTTTCCTGACAATTTACTGGTGCAAAGAAACAGGCTTTATTTAAAAGAGAACTAAACAAACAAAGGACACTAAATATACTTTATGAGAAAAAGGATTTCAATAAATCAACTGCAATAATGAATAATACTGGAGTTTAAAACAGACCAGATGAGTATGCTTGTTCTTCGTTCTATCACTGCTGAGCCACTAAAGCTTCCAATAAATCTTTTCTGGGTTCATTTATTTATTTTTTTATTTTGCCAAGTGACTAAGTTGCCATTGTAGACATTCTACTGCCTTAAAGTAACCAGTGCATAATTATAACAAATTTTTTAATAAAACAAAGTGATTTACTGTGGTAAGCCATTCCAAACATATCTTTCCTACTTTGTGATAAACATCACTTTCTCTTTACAAGGCACAGAAATCTATTTTTTGCTGGATGGAATACCAGTGCACCACCATTGTCAGAGGAAGGCACATGCACATATAAGAAAATAGAAGCGAATTCATGACATCGAAAACCCCAACTTCTTGTAAAACAGGCCTCAACCTGCAATCAGCTGCTTAACAATCAGCAGAAAAAAATCAATACTGTTAATTGGCTTTATGTACTCATGGATATTACTTACCAGGAGTTTTGTACACTTCATTGAGCAAACTTTCACTGAGTGTCACTGGGGCTCCGTTGACCATGCTGTGGGTCCAGCTCTGACAGATTGCTTGGAGCAAAAGTGTCTGGGCCCTTGTGGCCTGTACCGTGAAGTGGGGAAGTTCAAAAATAAACTCTGTGGTGGGGACTGAAGACCTTTTGCTCCTGCAAGAGAAAGGGACAAGACAGACAGAGTCAGTCGCACATAAAGGCCAATATACACTAAATGAAACAGACACTGGTGGAAACAAATGGTTCACAACTTCCACAAATCCATCAATATCACATCACAATATAAAACAGCTCATTGATAGCACAAAGGGCCAAATAAGTAGAGCTACATTCCAACAGTAAATTGAAGAAGTACCAAGTGTGAGCCAAGCTTTCCTTAGTTACTTGGCAGGTAGGTTTAGTTTGTCGACCCTTCTCTCCCCTCCGTCAAAACTGTGATGATGATTTATGTGAAAAGATGTTCAGCCCAGAAACCCGACCCTGAAAAGAATCTCTACGCATTTAACATTTCATCTGTCTCCAAGAGTGTGGAGGGAGAGAGTCTGTGTGAGTCTGTGCGTATGACGAGCTGATGAGTTGAGCGTTCAGGGGGATGAGGTAACAGCACAATCCAATGGAGTCCTCCAGGCCTCTGTCCATCAGAAACTCAGCGGAGCATGCTCTCATTTCTCAACTGACACACAGACACACACTCACTTTTTCATTTTTTCGATTTACAGTTTTCAAGAAAGTTAGAATGCTCCCCTAATGTAAAGAAAAGTAAAGGAAAAACAGAATGAAATGATTCTATTTAAAGCCTGTATTGATTAAAAATGTCTTTGTAAAAGTACTGCGACAAAATTTCAAATGCTGAAAATTAAAAACTTAGAAAACTATATGCTCATGTTCAATTTGATATCTCCAAGACATCGCAAAACAGCTGGGACAAGTGCATGTGTCCCACTGTGTTGTATCACTTCTTCTTCTTTTGACATTAGTGTGTCTGGGAACGGAGCTGCTGTAGCCCTAGAAAGCCAAATATTTTCCCATTCTTCCTTGAGGTAGAATTTTAGCTGTTCAACGGTTTAGGGCCTCCCTTGTAGTATTTTTAACTTGCACCAAATTATGTTAAGGGCTGGCATGTCTGGTCAGTTTAGGACCTAGACTTGTACTACAGAGCCATGCAGTTTTATAATGGCCAGAATGTAGCTTGGCATTGTTTTGCACAAATAAGCAAGGCTTTCCCTGAAAAAGACATTATCTGGGTCGCAGCTTATGTTGCTCCAAAACACGCATATGTTGCTCAGAATTAAGTTCCATTGTAAGGTACCTATGGCTTTAATTTACTGCTGTACTGATGGCTTTTGAACTGTGTGCTGATGATAAGGGAATGGTCTTGCTCTTTTTTTATATTTTGAGCAGTCAGACCACAAAATAGTTTTCCACTTAGCTTCAGTTCATCTTAAACAAGCTCAGAATAGTCAGTGAAGTTTCTGGCTCTGGTTTATGTTTTTCTTTTTCTCTTTTTTTTGCATGGTAGAGTTTTAAGTTGCACTGTCTTCACTGACAGTTGTTTTCAGAAGGGTTCTGAGCCCATGCAGTAATTAAAAAATAATTCTTTAACAGCAGTGCCAAAAGTGCCCAGAGATTATCGCTGTTCAATAATGGTTTTGGCCTTGCCCCTTTGTGTACAGACATTCTTCCACAGGCTCAGAATCTTTTCTTTTAATAATATCATATAGCGTAGATAATGAAATCCCCAAATTATTCATAATTCTTCATTTAGAAACTCTTTTCCATCTGTTGGTCAAACCTCAGATTCAGGAGGAACAATGCAGTTTCCATCCTTTGCGTGGAACACTGAACCAGCTCTTTATCCTCCTGAGGATATTTGAGCATGGAAGATTGACATGTGGATTGGTGCAGTGTCTGCAGTGTTGCAGTGCCAATCTGTTACGGTGAAGAAAGAGCTGAATGTGAAAGTGGAGCCTTGATTTAACAGTTCAACTACACTCACCTATGTTCATGTGTGGGTAATGACCAAAAAGAATGAGACAGTAGATACAAGAAGTGGAAATGAGCTTCCTCCAAAGGGTGGCTGGGCTCTCTCTTAGAGATAGGGTGGGGATCTCAGCCAGAGATTATGTCTCTCAGCAGGTTTGGGAAAGCACTGTTGTCTGGGCCTGGGAGAAGGATGTCTGGCCATCTATGTTTAGACTGCTGCCCCTGACACCCAAGTAAGCAACAGAAAATGGATGGATGGATGGAATTTTTCAACTACTTTCAGCAAGCAGTCTTTCCTTTAGGTCTTAGGAGCGACAACTTCATGAATTTCTTTATAAATAAAATTTTGTCCATTAGAGAAAAAAATTATTCATAGTTTACCCTCAGATGTGCCATTAAATATGGCGGTTTCGACTGCTAATGCTGGTTTGGGCTGCTCCTCTCCTGTTGACCTCTCTAACTAACGTCACTAATTACTTCCTCCAAACTACCAACATGCCTATTAGATCCCATCCCTACAGGACTTTTCAAAGATGTCTTGCCATTGATTAATGCTTCAGTTTTGAATATTATCAATTTATCCTTACTAACGGGCTATGTACCACAGGCTTTTAAAGTGGCTGTAATTAAACCACTACTTAAAAAGCCTTCGCTCGACCCAGCCGTCTCAGCTAATTACAGACCAATTTCCAACCTTTCTTTCATTTCAAAAATTCTTGAAAGAGTTGTTGCTGAACAACTGTGTGATCACTTGCAAAGGAATGGTTT
>VUQH01031709.1:0-50901 GCA_015106775.1 Etroplus canarensis
ATTAGTATAAAGTAAAGTTTGTATATATATATATATATATATATATATATATATATATATATTTATATATATATATATATATATATATATATATATATACAAACTTTACTTTATACTAATACTTATATTCAAGTATTCTGATCTGATCAAGTATTCTGATCTTTTTTATATATATATATATAAAAGATCAGAATACTTGTTTATCTTGAAAATTTTTATGTTCCAACACTCTGGTAAATATACATAAATATGAATACTAGAAATAAAGAAACAGAAGTAGAAATATGTATATAATAATATATATGAATATATATCTAGTAACATATTAAGCCAATATACAGTATGATAGAATTAGGACAGTTGCAAAGTTATATATATATAGAATGAAAGAGGGTGTGTTTCCTTTTTCTCATGACTATTAAATCAAATTTTTCACCGTCATCATATTTTTGTGCCACTTTTCCTACTGTCTTTGCAGCAGCACTGCGCTGACCCACCTTACATTACTGACACTTTCCTGTCTTGTCCCATCCCATCCTGTCATGCCTCGCCTTTCCCTGTCACCCCACCCCATCCTGTCCTGTTTTGTCCCATCCATACTGACTTTCATTCCTCTTCTCAAACCATTGCCTCTCCTTTTGGTTTATGTTTTCTCCCCAGTCTCCCTCAGTTCTTAGTCTCTAAACTGCCTCACATTCTTCATCATTTTAGTCTTTAATAAGCACTGTCATGGTAATATTTACCTTACAGCTGAAATATTGACAAACACAATGTGAATCTGTCCAGAGAACACTTTACAAACAGGAAAAATTAGCCCAAGAAATTCAAGCCCTGTCTAGCTCAGACTGTTTGAATTAGAGTAACTCTATCTTTTAGCCTCCCCTCTTCTCCATACTTGTGGACACACACACACACACACGTGCACACACACACACACACGTATGTGCAAAGGGTGAAGGAATTGTTACAATCCAGCTGCCTCCCATCTGAGACTTTTCCACCCCTGCCAAAGGATGATGATGCTGATGATGAAGTTACACTGGACAGCATGCCAGCATTGGTCCCATGATGACATCACAAGCTGATGTCAAGCAGATGGGTGTGGTGATTAGACAGGCAGCTGAGAGGGGTATGTGTACTTGTGTGTGTGCTTGTTTGGGCAGGGTGAAAGTATGCAGTGTTCTCTGGGGTTTACTGCAGTCAGAGTTTTGGATGGACACTCACTATTACGTTTGTACTGGAGCAGGACAAGATTGAGGAAGAGAAGTAGAAGGAAGTGGAGGGGGAGGAGGAAAAAGGAGGAAAGATTAGCAGGAAGTAAAAGCTGAGATTAATTATTTAGAGGTGGAAATGGTAACAGAGACTGAAAGTCTAAAGTTGTTTTCACACATTCAAGTAATAAGGCTACTTGATCCAACAGCTTTTTGAATTTCTCAACTTTTGACAATTGCTGAGTTTACTAAGGTTTACGTGTTTAATTAATAGTTTTGGCAGCTTGAATTTTCCTGTCTTTGGAACAATAGATTGGGTGTATGAATCCTAGTAAGGGTATGTATCCACCAAGGGTCCCCAAGCTAGACACTCTAAGCCGATCACAGAACACAACTCCCCCACATCACTGACAAAGTCCTATCAGAAGGAGATGGTTGCAGATATCGTCCCTATTGATGTTAAAATATCCTTATATTGTAAAGGCAAAGTTTCATGTTACTGAAGCTAGATTTTTCTGTTTTTTTGCCACTGAACTTATAATTTTCCTGTTAACCTCACAGGAATATCGTAATTAGGTGAAAAAGAAAATTCAAGTTGCCAGAAGTCTTTTCTAACGTGTAAATCTTAGTTAAGAAATTTCAAAAAGCTGTTGAAACAAGTTATTTTGAGTTTTCTAATTTTTTTTCTTTTTTACAGTGTACACTGTGGCTCTGAACTTTTCCACACTTTACCTGACAGAGTTGCATGTAAGGACACAAATGTCTGACACTGATTGGACATTAGCCAGTCTTTAACCTACCAGCTCCCAAGTGCAAAGTCTGCATGATGTTGGAGTGCGGCAATGCGCAAATATGGAGTATTACAGTTAGGTCCATATGTTTTGGGACAATGGCACATTTAAAAAAATGCTTCTGTACACCACCACAGTGGATTTTAAATTCAAATGTGATTAAAGTGCAGACTTTCTTCTTTAATTCAAGGGGTTTAACAAAAGAACTGTATTAACTTTTTAGGACTTACAGCCATTTTTACAGATAATCTCCCATTTTCAGAGACTCAAAGGTAATGAGAGAAACTAACATAATTTTAATTGTAAGGATTGTTTTTAATACTTGGATAGAACCCGAGTCTAGAACCCATTAATATCACCAAATGCTGTTTCCTTCCTTGAGATGCTCTGCCAGGCCTTTACTGTAGGTGTCTTCAGTTGTTGCTTGTTATTCCATTAGAAACACAGCAAAAAAAACAAGAACAAAAAACAAACAAAAAACCCCAAAACAAAGAAAAGAAATGGAGTTGATTCCAAGTGTTGAACTTGCATTTAGTAGCTGTTCACTTACACTCAATATGAAGGCCAAAGAGGTGTCAGTACAAGTGAAGGAGGCCATTATTAGGCTGAAAAACAGAAATAAACCATTAGAGAGATAAGAAAACCTTTAGGAATGGCCAAAACAAAATTGCTCAAGAACAAGAAGGCCAGATCAGATTTTGCTAGAAAATATCTAATACAGCCTGCCTGCTCAGTTCTGGGAAAAATATTTGGACAGATGAAACAAGATTAACTTGTACCAGAATGATTGGAAGAGAAAATTATAAAGAAGGAAAGGAACAGACTGTGATCAGAAGCATACCACATCATCTGTCAAACATGGTGGAGGCAACATTATGAAGATGCCATACAAGTTCAACAGCTTAGATTACTGTGTAGTCACCAAGTACAGTATATGCTAATTCACACTTAACATGTACAGCTGAGGGTAATCATTACAACCCCATTTGTGAAGTTGTGTGAAATAGAAATAAAAACATAACGCATGGGGGTGCATTAGTGCCTACGGCACTGGCAAACTTGGACTTCTGGAAAGGCACCATCAGTGCTGAAAGGTATATACAGATTTTGAGCAACATATGCTCCCCTCCAGATGATGTCATTTTCAGGCCTTACATATTTCAGCAAGACAATGCTTAACCGCATACGGCAGTTATAACAGCGTGGCTTTGTTAGTAGAAATTTCCAGGTGCTGGACTGGCCAAACCTTTCATCAACTAAAAACATTGGGCACATCATGAAACAGAAAATATGACAAAGAAGACCCAGGACTGTTGAGCAACTTAAATCCTGTGTCAGACAAGAATGGGACACCATTCCCCTCCCAAAAATCCAGCAGCTGGTCTCCTCAGTTCCCAGATGTTTACAGACTGTTGTCAGAAGAAGAGGGGATGATACGCAGTGATAAACATGGCCCTTTCCCAACTTCTTGAGATGTGCTGCTGCCATCAAATTCAAGATGAGCTAGTATTTTAATGACCTATTAGTAAATATTAAATTGTATCACTTTCAACAGCTGATATGTTTTCCATGTTTTTTGTGAACAAAATATTGGGTTATGAGATTTGTAAATCATTACATTATGATTTTATTAATATTTTTTGAGCAGTCACATAACTCAGCTTGGTTCAGTGGTATGCAGGTCAATGGAAATCCATTAACAAGATGTAATCAGTGATTCAGCTCACAGGTAATCCAGAGTACCACATACATATAATAGCCAGTTTAATCTAATCTAGTCTCTCA
Source organism: Etroplus canarensis (assembly GCA_015106775.1). Classification (NCBI taxonomy): domain Eukaryota; kingdom Metazoa; phylum Chordata; class Actinopteri; order Cichliformes; family Cichlidae; genus Etroplus; species Etroplus canarensis. The sequence continues at coordinate 3,788 of VUQH01031709.1, forward strand.
TAGTTGACACTAGAATAGTGGATTTTGCTTAAAGCTCCTCCTCTCCATCTCAGTGAGGTAAACCCTGTGTTATTTCTTGGACTTTGCATGGCCTCCTTGTGGCACTAAATTGCACGACAAACCTCCCACGCAGTCCACAAGAGATAAGACCATATCCATATCGGTACTCGTGTCTGCTCATGATTTTAGGTTATGACAACAGTAAAGTGAGACACATTATGTAGTACTGACAGTATAAGAAAACAAAAATATTATTTGAGGAATGGGTAGGAAATTTGAAAATAGTAACAGCAGACGCACAGGTAGGCAAACTTGTTTTCTCAAAATAGAGGAAAGGACAATGAGTCTTTATCAGATAGCAAGCCAGCAATGAGTCATATGTGGGTGAAAGTAGGCCAGTCAAAGAATGAGAGACGCAGGTATTCAGGGGTGGAATGTTACCATGGAGTTCAGCCACAAACCATAACCTCACCCTTTTATTTTTACATTACAGAATATGCATACATAGTTATCTGTGAGTATGCCCACTTACATATATAATTCAGACAGTTAGTACACAGAGGATTGGACAGATACTGTACAATCATATCCAAATCTGATATGATTGTACAGTAATTGATTGTACACTGATATCTGAAAAAACTCAGATATCAGAGCACAAAATCTGACAGAAGATCAAAATGTCCCACCAGTTTGTCCAGTGTTGATGTAGTGAAAATGCTGACTTGCTAACCAGTTATCTGAGTCTTACAAACAGGTTTGAATGTATGGGCACTCATTTGGTTTAATTTAGTTCAGTCATTTATGCCATAGTGGAACTTGAAAAGGATTAAAAACCATAATACTGCTCAATATGGAGCGATCATCTGAAAGAATATGAACATGATTTTTTGAGGTGCAGAGTTTGAGGAATAACTTATTTGATGAGTAGACCCTAATGAAGCAAATGATGATAGGAAGTAGGGCCCAACCCCCACTGGACCCTAGACGCTTGTGGTGGAGGTGGAGATGAAGCAGGTGCAGACTTAGATAAGGAACTCTGACTGACCAAGATGAGGTGGACATGGGGAGGAGGTGGGTTGCATGAATGAGATACTGAAAGGTAGAATGACAGAATACTGAGATTTAAAAACATGGAACAGAGGCAGATTGGTTTGTGGAAGGCAGGAAAGAAATGACCGGGCCAGAGTGACAATGATGGAATTCAGTCTGATAGCTTGGGAAAAGCAGAAGGGATGTAAAGAATAGTCTAACAGCCCTAACACCGAGGAATGCAGGCAGACGAGTGAATACAGATCTTGAACCTAAACATAAGCTTCATTATGTTGTTTCGAAAGGAAAGTTTAGATGCAGTGGAGTTCTTGGCTAACTTACTGCTTGCTAGGTGTAAGGTAGGTAGGTGTAAAAGATTTTAAATAAATTCTTGTTTGATGAATAATTTTATTTGGCTAAATTCAGTCTTTATTTCGGTCTTCTGTCAATATTAGTCTTGCTGAAAACCTCTAACCAGAGTGTCACTGATGCAGTAGGTCATCTGGCTCATGATTCTCCACAATTTACCGGCTATTGCAAAGTGTGAAGTACAGAAAAAAAAGCACTAAGTTTTCTTGTCATTTGTTCACAGTATTGCACAAACTAATGAGAACTGAAATCCAGTGAGAAGTGAAGCAGGCTTGCAAACAGTCATATCTAGGACAATTCTCCTAGGTCTTGGCTAGCCCTTACCTAGCTTAAGCATTTATTACTGTAGAAATAAAAACTAGTCCTGTCTCTGTCACATGTCATGTTTACATGTTTGTATGTTGCACCAGGTACTGGAGAAACACTATTTCATTTCACTATGTTCTGTGTCAGCTATATGTGGTTGAAATGACAATAAAGCTCTCTTGAATCTTGAATCTATTACATCCACCAAGGAGGTTTCACCAGTGGTGGTTCACGTGTCTGTTTGATTGTTTGTCTATATGAAATTTAAATAAAAAAGTTTTGAATGAAGTTTCAAGATTTTTAGAGGCGGCATGTGGTACAAGTAACAAACCATTGCATGTCTGTGGGTGATCCAGATTCAGGGATTTTTTTCAGTGATTTTTACCTTTGCGGGGTAAGGCAAATATGGCCTTGCCAGAGGTTTGTGCTCTCCAAGTGTTTCTAGTTATGGCATAAATAAACCTAATGACAGCATTTATGCATAGATGGCAGAGAGGCATGCACAAACATTCATTTTATGAATAGTACAATCCAAGCCAATACTTATGGAAAAGTGCCCATAAAACAACAAATATGACCTTAACCTTGAGCACAATTTGGATGGTGCCCCATAAGGGATCACTGTGTGCAAGTTTCACTCAAATCTGACCAGTACTCTAGGAGGAGCAGTGATTCTAGTGAATTATGGAGGGTCAGATGGACGATGGACATCTCACTATGGCATTAGCTCAACCGTCCTTCAGTTGGATGAGCTAATCATTAGATAACTTTAAGACTGAAATGTATGTTTTCACTTCACAGAATGTTTTTGTCAAAAACAGATAAGAGAACAAGCACAACAAATAAACCTGACATGATGAAATACATTTGAGTTGGTAAATGGTATAAATATATTATGTCTTTAAACCTACAGCTGCTGAGCTAAGTATGACTGCATGTTACATAATTTAGGGTTTGTTTTGCTGCTATGACGCAATTTCAAATATGGCCCCACAAACCCAAGAGGTTAGTTTATAGACATGCAATTTACTTTTATAAGCCCAACTTTAGTAGTTGAGAGTTCAGGATGAAGAAAGAAAAATAAGTCCACCAATATTTGCATGGTCCACTTAAGAAGTGGTGCCCAGCAGAACGATTCAAGATTTTGTGCATTCTTCAGAGTGTGCCTTTGTAGTTAAAAATGTATTGTATTTTTAAAATAAAAAAGCTAACACAGAAGCTGATATGTTGTGGTAAACATACAGATTTACTGATACAGTGGAAGTCTGCAAGTGTTTGGAAAGCAAGAGCCTTTCATTGTTTTGGCTCTGCTCCAGCACTTATTACAGTACTTATCAAATGAAGCGATTGCTGTGATGTTGAAGTTTTGACTTTCAGTATAAAGGGTGCTTTGGGTGTTCGCATTCATACTAGATGAACTCTGCAGCAGTATTTACACATTGTAGGCTAGCTATTTTTAATTCTAAATCTATCCATCCATTTCCTTAACCACTTGCATTCCAGTGCAGTTTGTGCAAAGCATACAGCTGCCACAAAATTTAGCACAGAACAAAAAAAGAAAAAAAAATACAAAAAGGGAAAAAGAAGAAATGGTGTGTGGTGTGCAGCAAAAATACACACTTCCAAACTGTTTACCTTTTCCTTTAAAGAGATTTTAGCATACTTGCAGCTCATGTGGTGGAAGGATGATTGTAAGACTGTAACTGTGGAGGCAGACAGGTAGTGAGGTTTGCAGTGGTTGATTGCTGGCCAGGAGGGTGTGGGTCCACTTCCTCTGCCAGCATCATGTCAAATCTCTGGCACGAGGTGGGTGGAGAGATTTTGTGTTGTCTGGTGTTGAAGTGCCCTGTCATGGCAGAAGAATGAGGGAGGAGGTGAGAGACTTAGGGTGCGCATAGATGCACTTTGGAGTGACTTTGTAGGCATTATTGAGTATATACAAAAATCTCAGGCTTTGGTACTTGTGCTCTTTTATATGGGTGTGTGTGCATTCCTTGATCATGGCTGGGCCATTCTCGTGTGTTTCCCTCCAGCTGACAAAAGCTTCCTGATGTATTAATTTTCTTTTTTTAGCTAGACTGAGGCGCCCCCTTGGCCCATGGCGCTTCAATCACCTGCTAGTCAGACAAGAACAAGCTCAGTAAAATGACGACAAAGGCAAGTGAAAGAGAACAGACAAGACTTTGAGGTGAATTTAAGAATGTTAAAAATGCTTAAAGGCCCTGGGGCCAGTTGGTAAACCATTTCAACTAACATGAAGTGGCAGCAGCCACTCTTGGCATTGCATTGTTTTGCTTCACGCAGTTCCTCTTGAACTACACCTATCCGAATTGTGAACCCCGTTTAACGAGCCCTGTATTGTTAGTGAACAGAATAGTAACAAGATTAGACCTGGCTTGCCTTTGTATCTGTAATAACTCCACCTCTGTGGCATTCATAACACATGCCTGGGTTACAGTTAAGAGAGCAAAAGGATAAAACAAAGCACCAGCAGTGCTCTTATCCAATGCTCCCCTCCCTTCTCTTTTCCTTCCTGCAAAATCAGATCTGAGGTCTGGCTTGTCTCTACTCCTGGCCCCCCTAGAGAGAGGGGGGATCTGTCTGTCCTCGGCACTTCCTTCCAGGCCTCTCCAGCTTGGGTGGCGCTGGGTTTGTTGCATAACTGCGGGTGGACAGCATGAAATTATGAGGTCATTGCCCTTTGACCCACAGTATGCCTGCTTACCTCTCCCGGTAGGCTCAAGCTCAAACATGTTCCGTCCTTTCCTGCGATGTAGGGAAAGTAGGTCTGAGTCTGAGGTTACGTCAGGCTCTTGCTACAGTAGGTGGATGTATGTAAGTCTGGAAACAATAACAGTGAGGTTATGTCATAATTCAACTGAGCTAAAAGATAACATTGACAGTGCCTCAATAAAGGGTAAAAATAAAAAAACCCAGCACTATTTAGCATTTACTAACTACAGTGATGGAAAGAACCATCAAGAATTGGTCATTTCACACAGCAACTGGAATGACATTAAAGAATCGGTTTCATGTTCCACCATTTTAGTCCAGACTGAAATAATTTTTTAGAGACCACAATGAGGTTGACATTTCTAGTTTTTAGTGAAAGGATTTGGAATTTTGGTAGTGATATCTTTGGTACCCAAATGATGTTGACATTTCTCTTTGGTGAGGCTTTAAAAATATACAGACTTCTATTATTCAGTCAGCAGAATGTTATGAAGGCAGGCTTTTCTTTACCATTCAAAGATTCTTATACACCACAGATTGCACATAAAAGATTCATGAAGCCACCAGGACATCACCTGTTTGTTTATGGCCTTGTATTTGGTGCAGAGGAGGGATAGTGAATATAATGGACAGAATATGGAGCTGCCGGGCAGGAGGAAAAGAAGAAGATCACAGAGGGTTCATCGATGTAGTGATGGAGGACATGCAAAGGGTTGGTGTGACAGAAGAGGATGCAAGTAATAGGGTGAGATGGAGGCAGATGATCTGCTGTGATGACCACTAACAGGAGCAGCTGAGAGAGGAAGAAGGCTGACATAAAGCTGATAGGCTATTCAGAAAAGGGATGGATAACTGTATGACCATTTTTAGACAAGTGGGTGTAGTGCTAAGTTATCAGCTAATTCAAGCGAACTTGTTAGCGTGGTGCATGACTTTATGGGTACATCGCACAGTAACAAAAAGGACTACCTCCTGTATGAATTTACACTGTATTACAGTGTACATAATTCATAGTCTAGTGGGGTACACGTTTTCCTACCATGTGAAGAATGACTGGTTTGCAACTGGGAGAAGACACAAGACCAGCCTTGTGGGTCGCATGCCAGTGTACGCCTAGTGCCATTCCCAAGTCTCAGTAAATAGAAAGGTTGAATCAGGAACGGCATCCAATGTAAAAATCTGTGCCAAATCACAGATTAGCACTGGCAACCCCTTGAAGAAAAAGCAAGAAACCAAAAGCTATACCTAGGTGTATATAATTCATTAACTTTAAGCCTAAAGAAAAATTAAACAACTTTTTTGTAATGGAAACCCGTTTTTTTAATTCCAAACTTTTTAACATCAAAGTCTATGGTGATTGACTCACTTTTGGATTGAGCCCTTATGTGTTCCCTTATGTGGTCAAAGAACTGCAGTTTTAAAAATGTCCACAGTGATTTTATGCCTTTAGAAGTAGTAGTCGGGTGTTACAACTTTTGTTTGAAGCACACTTAATAAATTTCTGACTGCCATTTGGCTTCATGGAAAGCATAATTCTCTCTTACAGTATTTTGAACTACACTCAGGTCTGAGTCCGAGTGGCCTTCATGAACAAAAATTACATTATGACACCTTCCAGCTTCAACTACTCTACTTTTAGACTGGTGCCTGCAATCTCTGATAATATAAGAGTGTGTCTTTGTTCTTATCAGTCAAAGCATCAGTGAACTTAAACAGGAAATGTCTTTTTAATGACCATGCTGTCCCTGTACCGTAACGCTGAGCTACCCAATTAGCTGCCAATAATTACGTGCTTGTGTGTATTTTAGAAATGGACCTTGGCTTTGGGTACATTTATTAGTTTTGTTGAGACAGTGAAGGGTACAAATTCACAAATGTCTCTTTGAGAAGCTCCTCAGGTGCATTTTGTCACTGTGGTCTGCAGCCCCATGAGGCCAGCATTCTGTGGCTGACTTTAATGTTTCCTATTGCAAAATTGCACTGTAGCTGTGCACGGCATAGCGTGGAGACCAAGTGGCGCACCGAAATGGTGATAAGCATCAAACTGCTCCCATCAGTGACAAAAAACATCTCTGTTTCTCGATTTTTGCAGCTCAGGCAATGTGTCTAAGAAAAAGGACGTCCTTTGAAAGGGAGCTGAATAACACATATTATAGAGAAGTGAATAGAAAAGGAAAGCTATTGCAGCACTTAGTTAAGGAATGACAAGTGGGCAAACCCTTTAAAACATAATTCAAAAATGTTCAGACTGTTTTCAACAAGGATCCTAAAAATGAAGTGCCTCAGGGAAAAAAGCAGTGGTGTGTAAGGTTTAACACCTCAACTAAAACCAGAAGCTCCACTACCTAAGCAGCATGATTTGTAATTTCTGGCACAGCACGTTAGATGGAATATGATAGATACAGTCTGATCCTGAATACATAGTTATTAATAATTTAAACAACATGATCATGCCATATATAATTTATCTGTTTTGTATTTTATCATTTCTTAACACTTTCAGTGCACTCTAAAGGTGCTTGATCAGCAGTTTCTTAACTGCCCTGTGTTAGTTTTCTATCTGGTCACTGTTACTAAGCCTGTGTGTGTAGTTTAAGATAAAAGGCTCCTCCTATCTGTGGGCAGAGGGTGTGTACACTAGATCAGCACGCACGCTATCGTCAAGTGAATATTTACACTTTGGCCTGGTGCCCTAGCTTTTTTCTCACAATGGCATTTGACGTGGTTTCTGTGCCTTCGTGATCACTGAGCATGTACCAGCAGTGGCCGGTGCTACCCTTTGATCTATACCGAAGTGAAATTTTCACATTCCTATATGTTTTTCCTAAGTTTCAGACATTCACCAGAGCTATGTTCTATACTGTCATACAGACAAGCTGATACAGTGACAGCTTTGATATTTTATGAAGCCAAGTGTAATAGTATTGCTGGCAGCATCCACTGTGACATTATAATTTAGGTAACACCCTCATTACGGCTTAATGGAGCTATAAGAGTGACATAATACTACAGAGACCCTAAACTCAGTGGAAAATCCCCTTGACAAAGATATTTCCTTGACCCAGAGTTGTGTTTCTACGTCCTCAGCACCTGCCGATTCCTTTATCCTCACTTCAAATCTTCAACACTGTTTTTCTCCAACTCCCTCTCTTCTTTTCACATCCTTTCAACACCTGACTCTATGTAGTTTAGCTTGTTTTTCCATTCAGACTTCTCAGTCCAATCTAAACTGCACTTTGAGATAAAGAAAGTAATAGCTGGACATTTCGATGGAGATGCATAATCTACATCCTAAATCCTGCTGTTACAAACCAGCACGTAGCTGTCATTCACATCAGCTTGACACAGGAAGCTGTCAATACACCAGCAATGGTGATGCTGCTGCTGAAGAAGACATAATAATGGTAGGAGTAATGGAATACTACTCTATGGTCTGTAACGGCTGCTTACGCATGTTTGAGAATGAGTCACAGTGAGGGGAGGGTCCTTCCTCCCTCTGCAACTTTGTGGTGTATTTAAATAATGAGGAGGAAAAAAAAAAACTGGTTTGACAGACAGTTACACAATCAGGATTCTTTTGTTATGGAACGCAGGGAAAGTGGTTATGGATATGCTGACGAGTTGTAAGCGTGCACATGCCTGTACTGTATGTGTGAAGAAAACTTAAACAGGAGGACATGACAAGAACGTTAAAAGGAGAAAAGAGAAAAAGAAAAATCAGTGTGCTATCTGGGACAGATTACGTTTTTATTGATTGCATCCTCTAAACTGAGCTCCTTAAGCAGAATAGAGAAGGAATCAAACTAGAACATTTAAATGACTTCGGAGGGAAAATGTAAGAGACTGCACTACAAATCTGTCATGGCATAAAGAAGCCTGGTTTTCTGAGCAACTTAAATATATTTCTGTGTTGTAGTACTGTAGGCACAGTAGGGTGGTTCTAGTAGGAAGTTCAGTCTCTAAGTTGTGCTGGATGCTTAAAGTAGACAGTTTAGGTTAAAATTTTTACTGTTCGCCTTTATTTTTCAAAGCAAATCCTGGTGTTTGCCCAATTCAGGTTCACAGGGGGCTGGAGCCTATCCCTGTTGTCATAGAGTGAGAGGCGGGGTACATCCTGATCCTGGATAGGTCGCAAGATTGCAGTGTTAACACAAAGAGTCAGACAACCATTCACTCTCATATTCACACCCATGGCTAGTTTAGAATCACCAGTTAATCTAGAAAGCACACCTTTGGACTGTGGGAGGATGTAGATTCAAACCCAGGACCCTTATGCTGTGAGGCAACAGTGCTGGATAAGAGTCAGAATACTTTATTAATCCCAGGGGGGAAAGTGCATTAAGCCATTAAGCTTCTTTTAAGCTGTACTACAGGCAAGGATTGGTCTTTTTGAAGATGCTGCATGTTCCCAGATAGAAGTAAAAAACTTTATATGCTTAATTCTGTTATACTTTTATCGTTCTTTGTAATAGCCATGCTAAAAATCCTCAGGGGCAGTCCTCAAGTCAGAGATGAGTAACTCCAGCCTGTAACTGGTCTGCTTGCCAGTGCAGATTAGCAGCACACACCCCTTGAATTAGGTTTTGGGTGCCAGGTTTCTTTGAGAGTTAGGTTAAAACTGTATGCAGTGTGTGGATTGTATATTCAGACTGCATTTTATATACAGTTTGGTAACTTGAGTAACACTGGACAAACACAAAATTCACAGATTCATATTTTTTCCCAAATTATTCATAATAAAATGTGAGGGTTAACTTTCCTGGGATAAACAGAAAAATGGGAGAAAATGGGAGTGCTGGCAGGCACAGTACCAGTCAAAGGTTTGGATATACCTGAGGGTGTGGATATAATGTGACAAGTACAGAAAGAATGCATGACATTTTTTGTCATGGATTGGCTATATTGTACAAACTAATGTGAATTAAAATCCACTGAGAATTCAAGAAGGGTTGCAAACATATCTAGGACAATGGCCCTAGTTCTTGCCCAGCCCTAACCTAAGATATTATTATCCCATAAATAAACCTAATGACAGCATTTATGTATGTATTAATACTACAATCCAGGCCAATACTCTTGTGAAAATGGAAATGTGACCGTAAAGCAAATAATATGGCCTTGTCTTTGAGCACAATCTGGGTGAAGATGATCATTTTGAGTACACACAATGTGTTGTGAACACATGATGTGTATTCTTGTGAATTGCAGCTAGACAGACGGACACCTCGCCCTGGCATGACGTCACTGGTCTTCTGGCTTTTTGGCTATAAATGCACAAATGCACAAAATGAAACCTTTTGAATATTGGATATGGTGAACATGAAGCCAGAGACACATTTTTAATAACTGTAAAGTATTTTGGAAAACATACATTTGTTAAAATTTATTCTGAACAAGTAACATTCATAACAGAACATCAGTGATATTTGGAAGTGGAATATGTTATAAAGTGAAATCTAATCTAATCACTTTGATCACAACATGTCCCAAAGTGTCCAAAGCTTTGACTGGTACTTTATGCCACCGGTAAATTCAAACTTTGATGGATTGTTCCACACAGGAACTGTCATGGTCTCAGTTGCATTTCAGCCATCGGTGTTGGAAATCTTGTCAAAATTGATGGAATTATACATGCAGAAAGGTACCGTCGTATTTTTATCCACCAATGCAATACCACCTGTTAAAGGTCTGAGTGGCAGAAGCTTTATTTTACTGCATGATAATGATCCCAAACACAATGCCAAATAAGTCAAAGTCTGAAATGATAGTAAAAATTGCAATGTAACTTAATTAGTCATATTGGCCTCCCCAGAGACCAGACCTCAGACCTTAACATTATTGAAGAAGTGTGAGATCATCTTGACACAGAACAAAAGGCAGCCAACATCCAAAGAAGAGCTTTGGAATGTCCCTCAAGAATCCCAGAGAACTACTCCTGAAGACTACTTAAAGAAATGAAAAAAAAGCTTGTCTAAGAGAATTCAGGCTATGCTGAAAAATATAAAGGTCATACCAAATATTGATTTTCAGGCTCCTTGCCTATTGTACCATATTTCCATTTAAGCTCGCAAATTAAATCATTAAATCATAAATTGTTTCACTTATTTTCCATTTTCCTAGCAAAATATAAAGAACTCAAAGGTGGCTCAAGACTTCTGCACAGTGTCATATTTACTGGAGAAATTGAACAGCTGCATCCTCTGAGTATCTTTGAGTACAGCTGAACAAGGAACAAGAGCAAATGGGCCATCTGTCACTCAAAGTGACAAATCCTTCAGTTATGCACAAATTTATGCTTTGGTGCAGGTGATTTATTTAAAAAAATGCAGTCACAGACCAAGAAATTGGAAAACAAATGTGTTACTTGTAATAAGCAATAAACCATGTTTATTTCTGCTGTATAGTTAGGCATTTTTTAAAATGGGAGTCTATAGGGAATAACTCACTTTTAAAGCCAGCCTTAATTGCCATTTGAAGAAACGTAGTTTCTGATGTTGGCTTCAGTTTTCAGTCCTATAGGTTGCCACTTCAGTGAAACTGATGCAGTAATCCTTGAAGGTATATACAGAGGTCTTGTCTTCAGTGTTTTTTGGACACACACAATCAAATGCAGTTTCAGAAAATGAGGATAGTCATAGTGCCTGGCTAAGTGTGAGTGCACAAACAAAACCATTTAGTACAACTGACCTCTTAGTTACAACAGGTACACAAACTGTTGATTGTTCCACTCTTCACGTCATTCTGCGGACTGTGAAGCCAGCTCATGCACTTGTTTGCTCTTCTGTGCAGGAAGGAGTCCCTAACCTATTTAACAAGAAAATACATGGGTGCTCTTTAAATAGCAGAATGACTTTATTGCTGTATGTGAATGTGGAGACACAGGTGCAGAAGCCTCCAAGACAAACAAAAGTTGTATTTTTCCTCCAGCACACAGAGTTGAGGTGTACAGAAGCGTGTGCAGGAATATGCTTACATGGTGTTTGCATGCCCACGTCATACTGGCTTTTTGTTGAGTTCCATAATGTTGACAGCACAGAACCCTGCATCAGATTTTCCCTGCTACAGATGTAACTAGCTTACGTCTGCCATGTATGTGAGCAGGCATACATACTGTATCTTGGCATAATGGAATAAGTCTACACACGCTCACACCATCAACAAGCTGGAGGGCTTCCACTCTGACTGTAAGGTCTATAAACCAATGCAGGGCAACGAGGTCACATAGCTTAAAAGAACCATTGAATGAGTCTCACAGTTCTCTTAAAAAGTCCAGTGACAGTATTGTTGGAAAAGCACACAAGGCTAATTATACTTAAGTACCAAAAAATTAAATATATTCCAGAACAGATATCTAAATTATAATGCTTGTGATCTATGCCAACTGATTTTCTGCCTTTCGTTCAAGTTTTGGGCAAAAGGCAGATATTAGAGGAAGAAAAACTGGCTTAAATCATGGCAAATAAATGATATTGTTAAATATATGTTGTTCTGCTGATGTGAAAGTTCACTGTTAGCCAGAATTTTCTAGCTGTTTCATTAAGAAATGTGTACACATAACAGTGTTCTTGTATAAGCAGTTGATGCTAATGGGATCAGTGCTTTATCTTGTAAGTTGCATCAGTTCCAGTGGTTTAATGAGTGCTTTTTCCAGTGTTTCTGCTACATTAATGAATGGTGAAGTTGTTGTTATTTTTTTTCTAAGCCATCTTTCCCATTAAAGATCAATAAATCTGTGGGCAACAAACACTATTCAGAGTGCTAAAATGGCCAAACTTTAATGATTGCCATGCCTTTGTCATCTTTATGGCCATTTATGTGGAAAGTTCTGCCAGGGAAATCCTAATTTAATTCTTAAGAACGTCTCAGTGTTTTATTTTTTCTGAACACTATTTGGTTACAGTGCCATATAGTCTACATGCTTTGTCATAAATGTCATTAGCAGCTGGTGAATTTACTTTAATGCCTTCGAAGTGCACAATTGATCGCAGTTGGTATAAAATCTGAAAGCCTCTGATGTGTTTTCAAAAATGTCTGCAAATGCAAGTGCGTTGCTAATGTGGCAAATTTCCCATTTTGGTTCTAAAGAAATCCATGTGAACCTACTAATTTAGTGTACTTCTAACAGCCAGTTTTCTTTTCAGACTCATTAAATCCATGTGTCTAATGAACAGCCTGTGCAGTAGTTCTCTCTCTTTCTCTTTAATAGTGCGTGCACATGTGTGTGATGGTTTACTATGGGCTCAAAGAGGCAGTTTGACAGTTTGACATTTACAGAAATACACTTATTCTTTGTCTCACTGAAAAGATTGACACCACCGTATAGTCTGTATACTAAATATCTGATATAGTGGAAACCAGCAAACAGCAAAAAAGAATGAAATCATGAGAAAAGAGGCATGCGGCTCTGTCCAGATGCATGTGTCCTCTCAAGTTTGCAACAGCGCATACACCTGGAAAACCAAAATAGATGCAGAATTTGAAGACAGAATGTGCGAAAAGGTCTTTTGCAACATGTACCTGTTCATTTTTTAATTTCCAATAATGCACTGAAGTGAATTGCCCTGACTTTGGATAATTTTTCTAGATTCTGGAAGTGATAATTAGAACCTCACAGTCTGAGGTCATGGCCCTCAGTCAGAAAAGGGTGGAGTGACCACCCTGGGTTGGGAACGAGTCACTGCCCTAAGTGGAGGTGTTAAAGTATTTTATGTTCACATGTGAGGGCACAGACATATTTGTGCGGGATCAGCAGGATACTGTTCTGGTCTTTTGAGGTGAAGAGGGAGCTGAGCATTAAGGCAAAGCTGTCAATTTACCGGTCGACCTACAGTACATTCCTACCCTCACCTGTGGTCAGGAGCTCTGGGTAGTGACCAAAAGGATGAGATCATGGAAGCAAGTGACAGAAATGAGATTCTTCCAAAGGGTGGCTGGGCTCTCACCTAGTGATATGGTGAGAAGCTCAGCCATTTGGGAGGACCTTGGAGTAGAGCCGCTACTCCTCCGCATTGAATGGAGCCCAGTTAAGGTGGTTCAAGCATCTGACAAGAATGTCTCCTGGGCACCTCCCAACTGAGGCCCCAGGGCAGGCCCAGGAAATGCCGGAAAGATTACATCTCCCAGCGGGCTTGGGAACACTTTGGTGTCCCCCTCAAAAGAGCTGGATGAGGTGGCTGCGGAGAAAGAGGTCTGGATGTCTCTATTTAGGCTGCTGCTCCCATGACCAGAAAATGGATAGATGGATACATGAGTTTGGAAAAAGAAGACAGTGTCTTCTTGTAGACTGTAGTCTGCTCTATTGAAAGCATCCTCCAAGCAGACTAGAAAGGAGTACAATAAGAACATGTTCTTGTTGGCCACAGCAGTCTGTGTGCATGGCTGCTTAATGGTAACAAATTCCACTTGATACCACCACTACTGTTCATAAATCAACATTGTACCTGATTTGTCTGACAACAGGCCAGCACAGAAGCTAATATGTTTAATTAGAGGTTCTGGTAGGTTGTTTCTTGTCTAGTGAGTTAAGACAAGTCAATGGCTGCTATAGCAGCTATAGCTCTAGACATATTTACCATATGGTTATAAGATTGATATCAATTTTATCTAACTATTTCCAAGAAAACAAAATGTCAGACTTTTCCCTCAAGGGTATTCATTAGTCCATCTGGGCTGTTCCAGTAAAAAAAAAAATCTGATAGAAAATCTGAGGATTTTAAGGAGCAAAGACAATATGTTCCCTGCTTACTTTACCCTGTTATAGTGTCTTTATGATAAATGGCATAGTATCAAATTCCTACAATCAGTATAAATAGGTCAGTTTTATGACATTTTATTTCATAGTTAAGCATTTCATTGAGCCAGAATAGCTCTGTAAGTGTAAGAGAGAGAGGGAGCGCCAGTGAGAGAGAGCGGCGTTGGGGAGGGGGGCTCTAAGTTCATGAGCTGGTGGCCCATCTGGTTCGAGTTACTGAAACCCCCCTTCTCAATTAGAGTCAGCATGATGTCAATAAAACGTCAGACTGGAGAAGCCATCACTTAAATTGTGCCTGTCAAGTTTTGGTCTTTCTTCAGCATTCCATCCAGGCCCTTCAGTCTGAAATGATTTGTAGTTTGATTAAGGTTACCACAATGTGCCATTTCTGATTTGATTTGGGTGTTTGCCTTAAAAAATTTGCCACAAAAGTTGTTTGCCTATTACTGGGGATACATTCAGAGAAAAGTGAGGAAGGATAATGCCTTCTCTGCTCAAAATGCTTTTGAGAAAGAAATTCATTTTTACTTAGAACTTTTAATTATTTTTCTGACTTTAATTTTCCACATCTTTCCTCTTAGTCCTTCACAACAGTTGTCTTTTTTCCAACTGTTACAAAGTTTTGACCTCTAACTCTCAGATTTATGCTTGAATATTAAACCAAAGGGAGGTTTGGAGAAACAGTGGTGACATTTATGTGTCTCCTCTCTTATTGCACAAAAAATTTATTAGGAGTTCCCTGGTTCTTGTGATGGGGGTTTCCCACCAAGACAGTTTTCCCTCTTCTACAAACCATGGATCATCCAGCAGCATATATGCACTGGTAATTAAGATTATTATCGTCCTTTTAATTCTCCAAATGTTGCATCAATTGCAGGTATGGTTCCAGCACATCAATCTAGGGCATGAAAAACAGTGATCCGTGAAAGGATTCAAATATTCCCAACCACTCTAAGTAGGAAAACAGGGCCCACAACTTCACAGGAACACAGGGGCCTGCTACCCTGAAATCTGAGAACAATTACCACATGGATTTCAGCATTTTATAATGCCAGAAAGTTTATCTGTAGACCTGCAGCCAAAGGTGTTCACCCAGTCTGGAGATCATCAGCAGAGGATGTGCGGGCAGTTAATAGTATTAAATCTAAAAATTCTGCATTTAAGTATTTAGGCCTCAACCAATCTTGAGTATAATGCACATTACAGGAGCTTTAAAAATCCAAGTAAAATGGGACACAAGCTCTAAGCTGTATAAATCACAAACTTTTGGCCCCATATGTTGCTGAACTGCTGAGCTTCTATCACATTGCATCTCAAATTCAAATGAGCCTCACAAACATAAAGATTTAATCAAGTGTTGTGAAAATATGACAGGTCTGGTTTAACAGCACTGCATCAAGAGGATTGACGACCTGTTAGCTGCCTTTGACTCAATGCCAGTGTTCTTCTTGAGGGTTTGAAAAGTGCTAGTGCGGGGTCTGATGCACTCATACAGTGAAATAGAAAACTTTAATACTCATGTGGAACCTTTCTAACATTTACTGACTGAATTGCACAGTAAGCTTTTATGGTACAGGCATGACTGAAATTCCTAATATTAAATTAAGTTGTTCAGCATAGCTCTTGTTTTGGATTTTATTTTAAAAACCATAGAAAAAATAAAAAGAACCTTTCAAGATAGACTGCTTTTTGCATCACTACAGACAAGTACAGATGTGTGTACCACAACAATACATCAGTATCAACATGCTATCATTTTTACTTTTACATATGAATATTTTTTGTATCTGAGGTTAAAGCACTGATGGATTGGCCTCTCGGGAGCTCGATTAACTGTCTTCTGTCAAGAAACTCTTTTAGCTGACAAAAACTACTGACTTGTATTAAACATTGAAAGACACATGTTTGATGTGAATAAACTACTGCAAGAATAAGTTCCTTTCCATGTTAACATGATGTGATCTGCATCCTGTTGTCTACATGCCATGGACACTGTGTGCGCCTAGCCAGAGACAGACTGTATCTGACTATTTTTTTAAAGACGCTGCCTTGTTTATACAGATGACCATACCTAATGTCGCACATTGCATGATAACAATCATCTGACTATTTAACAATCTTTTGATAATTTTATTTCTAAATTACAAAAAGCATACTGGCACTAATAATATTAAAAACCTTATATTTAAGCCTAATAATAGATGGATTTAAGAAAACCATTGCCAAAGGAAATGTCTTGATATGCACTTTATATAATTACAGTATTCAAAGAGCTCATTCATTCCAAAATGACAGCTCATGTAAATTTACATTTAGAAATGCAAACTCAATTAAGTACTTTGAACATTAAAACTATTAAAAACAGAGTCAAATGTACACAGATTGGCTCCCTGGGCTCAAAATCATTGGGCAATCAAACAACCCCAAGATAATAGGGTTACTTTGCAACAGCAAGCTTAAGTTTTACCTTAAAAATCAAGAAATCAAGACCCAATGCCACTAAAAGATAATTTGCCATAAATCTTAAATTATATTGTTCCCACTTGAAAGGGGGCCCATGCCCCACAAGTTTGAGTACCCTGCTGTAAAGGACACACAACCATAGTAAGGTGCATAGAAACATAACATTCCCAGCCAAACCATATAATTACCCAACTTTCATGTTTGAACTGAATTGCATATACATCATAATGACAAAAGTATTGGGCACCAACACATTACAAATACAGGAGCTTTTATGAAACATAGGCATTAATATGGAGATGGCTCCCCCTTTGCAGCTAAAACAAATTCCACTCTTCTGGGAAGGCTTTCCACAAGATTTTGGAGTGTGTCAGTGGGAATTTTTGCTCATTCATTCAGAATAGCATTTGTGAGGGCAGACACTGATGCTAGACAAGAAGCCTTGGCTTAGCTCAGCTCTGTTCCAGGTCATCAAAAAAGGTGTTGGATGGGGTTGAGGTCAAGGGTCTGTGAAGTTCTTTCACACCAAACTCATCCACCCACGCCTTTATGGACCTTGCTTTGTGCACTGGGGCACAGTCATGTTGGAACAGAAAAGGGCCTTCCTTAAACTGTTCCCAAAAAGTTTGAAAGCACAGATTTTTCCAAAATTGTCTTGTTAAGCTGAAGCATTACAATTTCACTAAAACTGAGGAGCCCAGTGCAACCCCAGAAAAACAACCTCATAGCATTATCACCAAACTTTACAGTTGGCACAGTGCATTCGGGCAGGTAAGATTCTTCTGGAATTTGCCAAACCCAGACAGAAGTGTTATTCCTCACTTCACAGAACACATTTCCACTACTGCAGAGTCCAGTGGTGTCCTTCATACCACATCATCTGATGCTTGGCAATGTAAGTCTTACATGCAGCTGCTTGGCCATGGAAACTCATGCCATGACACTCCTGGAACACAGGTTTTGTGCCAGAAGAGGTTTGGAGTGCTGCAGTTATTTTATGCACTATGCACCTCAGTACTCTGCAACCCTGCTCTGTAACTTTACAGGGACTGCCACTTTGTGGCTGAGTTGCAGGGGTTTCTTAAGGCTCCCACTTTGCAATAATAGCACAAATGGAAGAAATGTCACAGGCTGAACTTGTTGCAAACATTTGTAAAGGCAGAATGCATGGCTAGATGCTTATTTTATACACCTGAGGCAATAAGACTGAATGAAACCCATCAATTCAATGTTTAAAAGGTGTGGCCCAATAGTGTATCTAGGAACTGAAAAAATTGCTCTCTTTTTGGGACACAGGTCATGGACTAGTTCAGTTAAACTAATCATTCTGATTCGTTCAAGAACTCATACACTTCCTGTTTCTCTAAATAGTTGTAAACAGAAAGCCAAAGATCACTAACAGGTCATGTGACCAAAGTGCTGGTGTCTTGTTCATGTTTGAAAGATTACCTTCTGAATCGCCTGTTTACAGACTCACCCACCAAATCACAAAGAAACTACAGCCGACCCAACTACGGTCTAGTCCCAGTCAGTTTCCAACTGATCAGTTATAGCACACCAATACATGTCTCACTGCCCATAAATGACAAGGGAAGGAACTTTTAAATCTTATCAAACAGATAAAACAAATCTGTGCACCCAGGGAAGTGAATGCTAGTGTACAGTTCCTACTTGGAAAATGTTCACTGTTAATGGAATGTTTGTAAAGTCAGGCCACTAATTGTATTTACACTAAATAAAGGTTGGCATATGTTGCACGTTAATCTCATTAACTGAGTCTCATGTGGATGCAAAACAGTCAAAATCTCAAAAACATCACACGCTATGATGTGAGGCTGGTAGTGATTTTAGGTTTTAGATTGAGATGAAGCAGTCCAAGTTCTCTGTATGTCAACAAGGTGAGCTCATGGTAAGTCCCTGATTCTCCCATGTCAGACAGACAGAGAAACACATTCTCTCCAGCTCTGGCAGCCCAGTCCCAGGCCTTTTCTTTTTAGAGGTTTCTAATCCTGGTGGGTCCCTAGCCTGACGTCACAGGGCCCTCTCCCCACCCTTCTGTCTGCTGATGTGCTGTACCCACACTCTCATTTCCTCCGCAGTTCACAAACACCAATCACTGCCCCAGTCCTTCTGGCTTCTTACGTCTGAGCATCTGATTAAAACAGACTGCCTCATCTGACGCCTCATCTGGCCAGCTGAGGGGTTTAAACTTTATAGAAAGGAGGTGGTGAGTGAACGTGTGGGCTGGTGTGAGTACAAAGCAGCCAACCAGCCTCCCTCTCATTCCCTCACTCGCCCTTCCCCACTTCTGCTGTTGTATGTCTCTTGTTCAGCTGCTTGGGCTGGGTCATGTGACCAGGAAGCATGGCTCCCCTCCATTTCCCCTCCTGACAGAAAGGAAATATTTAAGAGGGGGCTGGCGCTGGGCTCTGTTACGTCGCCGGTTAAAAATAACTGGCATATTTAAGGCTGCTGAGGAATCCCAGGGCAGGCAAAGGCTGGACAGCTTGCCGCCCGGCAGGAGCTCTCGCCTCCCTCTCACTCTGTTTCTTGCTAACTTCTTCCTAACTGCGCTCCCTCATCTGAAGCCATTTCACTTTACATGAGCCCTGCAACATGACCACAATCGTCACCCTGTACCTCAAGTACATTTTCCCATGCTAGTGGATGTTCACCTCTAAAATTCACTGTTAATTGTTATATCTCTGCCAAGCCACAGCTTTGTTAATAGTCGCAGCTATTAAGACTTAAAGTATCTGGGAATATCCAAAGAAACAGCCGGAAAAACACAGACTTCATCGATACAAATCACAGAACTGTCAACCAACACCATTAAATATTTTTCTCATAAAATTTTCTCTAGTGCAATGATTAACATAAAATTCTCTGCTTGTTGGTGTGGACCACAGTAACAGGTGTGATATTCTGTGAATCTAAAAACAGTGAACTGAACTAGACACCAAATCTAAATTCATCAATAATTTTTAGACTATTATAAATGAATCTGGCCCGGCATATCGGCTCCTAATCAGCTCCTAAACACTCCTAATCTGAGGTGATTTTGACAGTTGTAAATGAGCCCAGGCAATGTAAAATTTCTTAAACTGCAAACATAAAAATTGAGCAAACTGAACAAAATCTGAAACAGTTTTAATTTTTGTAAAAAGAAATTCATACTTCAAATATATGAGAAATTTTCATAATATTAAATAACTTGGGAATCACCAGAGATCCTGAAATAATACGGTATTATCACAATACTTAAATCAGGATACGATAGCATTGGGATTGTTAATATTTTGTGATATGTGACATATATTGCAATATATTGTGTTTTATCACCTTTTTAAACTGCAGATGTTGTTCCTAAAGTTAAAATTTGTCAATATCTGTTTTATCTAATATGATAAATTTCTCAATCTGTTCTTCCCACTTTGGCCATTTTTATAGCTGCAAATGGGATTGTCAAGCAGACAGACCAACCGGTGCTGTCATAAATCTCAAATGATAAACTGAACTGTTCGTATTACAGTCTAATCCAACTTGACTTAATGCAAAAACGTGTGAACAGCTGTACTATACACATATTTTGAACAGTGCAACTTGCACAACCAAAATTAGGCAGACCCTTCAGCAAATGCAGTTTATATAATATTATATAATATTATTGGCTGTTCGTACTATAAGATGTTGATATTTGATATCCATATATTGATGCAATACAGCCGTGCGATGCTGCATCGATTTTCCACTCCACAATCAGTCAATTAACCAGTTCCTTTAAGTTTGTAATAATTTACCGTTTTCTTTTTCTTTTAGGCCTCGTGCACATTTTGGTTTTGGGATGAAGGTTGACTTAAACAAGAAAAAGGTAAAGGTAAAAATATAAATGCTTCATGGCAAACAGTATTACAAACGTCTTTTGTGCAGCACCAGTGAAACCTAATTCTTTCCGAGATGAGGAATTAGCACTCATAGCTGTTTGAGCACTACAAACTGAAGTGACAGGGGAAATGATTCAATTACAATGACAGTCGGTGCCTCATTGCCGGCACTGTTCAAAGGTAAACAATCAAAAAGTCATTCGAACCTCAGTTTTTCTTTGGCTTTGCACTGGATTGCAAAACAGAAAGTTCCTACATATATAATTACATTAAAGCTAATGTGAGGTGGAGAGGGGGGAAGTACAGTGCTGAGATTCAACAAAGCTTGACTCAGCTTTCAAGAATTAAGGAAAGAATGAAAGCTATTTTTTAATTACTGAACAGCATCTGGAAGAGAGCACAGCAAACCTCAATATCTGGAGTTATGATCCACTGATACTCATATTCACTTGGGTGTTTTCCAGGAGGGGGAAACTTGACTGAAGGACAGTAGTGGAAACAATGCCAAAAAAGCTAAAATACTTCAATGATGGGCAGTTCAGCTTTGTTTTATTTAATGTTCACAATTGTGTTATTAGACTATGAAATATGTTATTTTTATTTGATTATTAAAAAACCACAGATTCTATCAGCTGTACCACAATGGTTATGAAAATACAAAGTGGCAGATCAGTTGAAACAGCACAGCCAAGAACAACACTTCGTCAGGTAGGCATCATGACATCCACATTTTATCCATGTTGATAAGCAGAAACAATATCAGGATACGTGTTTAAGTTAATGAGAGGAAAATATTACATCTTCCAGATACCTAACAGTTATGCTGGTTGATACAATAACATTACCTCAGCCACACCATGTCTAATTCTTATGTCATCAATGCCTCTCACATCAAATCTAAAACGGTGCTGCATTTGGAATAATTCATCGTGGATGTGATATTGCAGATTTGCCTCTTATATTCTTAGCACTGCATTCAGTTGATACTGTAAGTGTTGCATTAACATATTCCATACAGGCATCTGGCGTGAGTTACTAAATCACCATGACTTCATTGTGTCAGGAAAAAGAACAGACTACAGTGGTGTCACCTTCTTTGCCTTTATCTTCTTCCCCTATCCCTTCTCTGCCTGTCATTATTGTAAAAGCAACTCAGTTGTCAAAGCCAGGCCTTTGTATTCAGGATCACTTTCACAACCATTATCTCCCATCATAAAGAATATGGCTTTGTCTTCCTACCTGCTGTAGGAAGCAGGTCTCGAAGAACAAAAGGTGTAGTGGAAATGTTGTTGGCTTAAAGACATTACTTCCCACCACACATTTAGAGATATTAAAGACAATGTATGTTTGGATGCATATTAAGTCTCATACTGTTATTATATCAATTATAATGGGTTTCCCAACAGGATACACTTTCTATTTACAAAAGACTATTTATATTTTAGTCTTGAGTTTTCCCATCAGTTTTGTTTGCCAACCAAAGCTCTGTGTATTCGTGCAATTTCAAACTGTGAATGAAGACATTTATTGACATGTGTCCTGCTGAAATGACGGCACGTTTGTTGACATGCCTAACAGACAAGATCCTGATGCAGCAGGATCAGCAGTGAGCATTTTGTTTGCTCTTGAACTGAACTCTTGAGTCAATGTGTCTAATTATGTTGGATAGAGAGGTTTGTGTTAGTTCTCTTGCTCTGTGCAAACACTGCCTGAGCCCAGTTCAAACTCAACTCGATTGAACAGTACATTTTAATGCTCCCAGGTAGGGTTAAGTCTTTCCCCCCACACAGAATGTTATTAATTACAGTAATGTTTATAATTTTCATGTTCTTTATTAAACGACTTACTAAAGTATACTTGTTTATTTTAAAATAAACATAGCACTATAATGAATAATGAATCAAAGCAGCTAGAATAAGATTCTATTTGTGTTGCCTGGCATTACAAACTACCTTGGTAAGTGGTATGTGGTAAGGTTTAGGTTTACAATAGGTACAAAAAAATGGTGACACACCTTTTAACTGTTAAACATTACATTAGCTTATTATAAAAAAATCATATACCCTGTAATAAAAAATAGCTACATTTTGCTTTGCAGTATTTGCATGTGTTGCATGAAGGCTAGTCACAGACTGTACATAAAAGACAGACGTAGTCATTGTGTCGTCACCCACAGCTTTGTCGACTCCCACGTAATAGGCTTGTCTTGAGCAACCAGTTTTTTTAAACCAGATGTCGCGGGTTAGGATGGGATCCAACTTTGAAACTGAGGACACTACATGCTCATACAGTAGTGTCAATCCCAGCCATGCTCTAAGGCAGGATTCACATTATGTGTCACGCCTCAGTGCTGTCACCTCTTATCCACTTTGAACTAGTGATGTAATATATTCCTGGACTGAATTTTGGCTCTATTGCTTTGCTTGCATTCAAAGCTTGAAAAATTAAACTTTTATAGCACTAGCATTGACATTATCCAATTAAATCATGTTTATTCAAATGCTAAAGCCACTCGCATCATGACAATATCCTGAGAGAATGAACTGGTTGCTTGGGCAGTCTGACATCAAACTGTATGAGTTGATCGCTGTTGCAAGTAATCAGCCTGTTTATATATGAACAAAGTCAGTAACAGACAGCTAGCTTGGCTCATGCTAATTTCTAATTAGAAGTCTGTTAGCTTGCCTTGTGAGTGACTGGTTGTCGTTGCCATTAAGATCCTGCCAGCAGTTACCCACCTACACATCAGGAATGCCTACAAGCAACACCTAAATGTGCATTCTACTTAAGGTATAACATTCCTTTTCATCTATTTTACCCTAAATTATATCAGCATTTAGTAAATGAAAACTGTTGTATTAAATAAGCTATTACACTAAAAATTAAATCCAGAAACTCAGCAAGAAAGTGTTTATTAAGATCATAAATGGGATACAGGGTTATTTCTCATAGACTTCTATGTAAGCTAACAACTTTTTGCAACCAGAGGAGTCACCTCCTGATGAAACCTACTGTAGAAAGACAGCAGGGAGCAACAGTGACTTTGCCTGTTAGAGCTGGAAGCTGCACCCATCTTTTATACACAGAGTGTGTCCAAAGTAACTCACTACTCACCATATAGTTGACTACATAGATGGCTTCATTTCACCCACAAGGATGGTGAAATACATAGTGATTTAGCTATTTTATAGTGGTATCCAAATATAAAGTGACTATTACTATCTCCATATAGTGGACAAAGTACTCTTATGAACTGCATGCTGTAAACTGAGGAAAAATGGCCAGTGGGCAAGAGGAAAGAGCAGCACATTGAAAAATCAAATGTCAAAATCTATTTGCAATAATTAATTTGGGAGAAAAGTGCTCAGTAAAATATGTATTCCTCACAAAATATTTATATAACTGATGTTGATTGTGTTAATTGTGCCAGAACAATGAGTTAAATAATGGAATGACCTAAGTAGTGACCAAAAATATTTTTTTATCTTGCAAAACAGCCCATCATGTGTTCTCTACACAGAACTCCATATTTATAGTACACACACACACACATCAATGCCACTAGAGTAGAATTCTATTAAGCTAATTCTATTAATCACTGGATGACAGCATGGCTAGACCCAGCAGAAATGCACCTTAGTACATTTACTCAAGTACTTTACCAAAGTACAGGTTTAACGAACCTGCACTTTAAGTATTTCGATGTTATGCTATTTCCTACTTCTACTCTATTTTGGATGCAAATATTGTACTTTGTCCATTCATTCATCCATCCATCCATCTTCTTCCACTTATCCAGTTTAGAATTGCAGGAGACCTGGAGCCTATTCCACCTGTCATGGTGTGAGAGGCGGGGTGCACCCTGGGCACCAGTCTATTGCAGACAACCATTCATGCTCACATTCACACCACAGCCAATTTAGAATCACCAATAGGAGGAAGCTGGAGAACACCCAAGCAGGCACAGGGAGACCATGCAAACACAGAAAAGCATCTATTCAGTACTATTTATTTTAAAGCTCTGGTTACTTATTATTTTGCAGATAAATTGTATTATTATTGATCAATATTCCCAGCAATACATAAGTAATTAAAATAATCAACAGCTGCAACTTTCAAATGAGATACACATCAGTGAATCAATAAATATGATCCAATAATATAATGCATATGATTCTGAAATGTCCCATTCCACATAATGAGCACATTTACTTTTGGTATGTTAATTACAATTTGATTATACAACTTGTGCACTATTAAGCCACTTACGCAGGATTTCAACTTCTACTTCAGTAAAAAGTGTAAACACATTTTTTTCCAATTTATGAAGGACACAAGTCACTTAGCACATAGACTTTTATCTTATCTCCCTTCAGGAAAATGCTTACAGTGCATCACAGTTCAGACCACCCACCTCAAAAGCAGCCTTTACCCTCAGGTACTTAGATTGCTGAACAGTGGTACCTAAATGAATGTAACTGCTGTGGATTGTTTTATGGAATTATTTATTAAGTACCTGTTTCTATTACACGCAGATTAGGTTTTAGGTTGTTTTAATATAATTTAATTTCTTCTTTTGTAAATTGTACTATTAATTGTTGACTTTATTTTATTGCAATATTTTATTCATTTATTTATTTACAGATTTTATAGGCTGAGAGTGAGTCAGGGCAAATCCTATTTATTGAATTTTACTGTACATTGAATTTTTATTTGTACGTGACTAATAAAACTAACTTTGCAAAGCAATTATCCAACATTAAATTACATCGGCACGGTGGCGCAGTGGTTAGCACTGCTGCCTCACAGCAAGAGGGTCTGGGTTCAAATCCAACAGCTGGCTACCTTAGGCTCTTCTGTGTGGAGTTTGCATGTTCTCTCCGGGTCCTCCGGCTTCCTCCCACAGCCCAAAGACATGCAAAGGGGGTTAGGTTAATTGGCAATTCTAAATTGACCATAGGTGTGAATGTGTGCGTGTGAATGGTTGTTTGTCTCTCTGTGTTGGCTCTGCGATTGGCTGGCGACCTGTCCAGAGTGTACCCTGCCCTACGCCCAATGACAGCTGGAATGGGCTCCAGCACCCCCCGCGACCCTGATCTGGATAAGTGGAAGATAATGAATGAATGAATGATAAATTACGTTTAAACTCTTGTACAGAGCCACTTTTCAAGTAACAAATTTGTAATACCACACAAGCCTGAAAATTGTGCCCAGTGTTTTCTGTGCTATTTTCTACACTGACTAGATTTTTTTTTAAGCAGAGTTTGTACAGTTCTAAGAAGCATGGAAGTAATCTGGAACGACCGCCTTTCTTCATCAACACAGCCTGAACTCTCTAAGGCCAGCTTTCTTGCAGTTTTTTTAAGTAGTCTTCAGGAATAGTTCTCCAGGCTTCTTAAAGGACATTCCAAACCTTTTCTTTAGATGTTGGCTGCCTTTTGCTCCTTTCTGTCAAGAGGATCTCACACTACTTCAATAATGTTGAGATCCAGGCTCCAGGGGAGGCCAATCCATGACTTTCAGTGTTCAGTTGTGCGTTTTTCTATCGAGGTTTTTACTGCATTGGCAGTGTGTTTGGGATCTTGTCATGCTGTAAAATGAAGCCGTTGCCAATCTGACGCTTTCCAGATGGTATTGCATTCTGGATCAAAATCTGATGGTACCTCTCTACATTCATAATTCCATCAACTTTGATAAGATCCCCAGCACCACTGGCTGAAATGCAGCACCAAACTATGACAGAGCCTCCACGGTGTTTTACTGATGGCTGTAGACACCTGTACCTCCCTCCTGACCTAATCTGTACATAGCGACAAATTTGGATTGATTTCTTCATAAGACCTGTTGCCACTGATTTTCAGTTAAGTTCTTCTGTAAATTGTTATATCTCAACCTTTTCTCCCTGTTTACGTTCCTTAAGAATGGCTTCTTGACAGCCGCCTTTCCACTGAGACCATCTCTGATGGGGCTTCATTGAACAGTAGATGGATTAACTAAAGGGCCTGATGCATCTCTCAGGTCCTGTGTCAGGTCTTTGCTATTTTTTTCCCTTATTTCTTAAGGACATGATTTTCAGATACTGTTCATTTGCTGTAGATATTTTTTCATGCCTGCCACTACATCTTCTGTTCTCCATTTGTCCAGTATCCCCAATTTTTAATGACACTCTGCACACCATGCTGGGACTGACCAAGTTTTCTGATAATAGCTCTTTGAAAATCACCTTGTTGGTGCAAAAATGCAATTTAATTCCTGCCAAACTGTGTTATCTTTGGCATTTTTCTTAAATTCAGCAAAAAAAATGGCAAGAAATTATGCGCTTTTGCAACAGTCTGCTATTAAGAAAGTGCCTAAAATCAGAATCAGAATCTGAATACTTTATCAGTCCCTTAAAATTGGTTTGTTATGTGTAGACATAACACTGGTGTTTATTCCTTGTGTCAGGT
Source organism: Etroplus canarensis (assembly GCA_015106775.1). Classification (NCBI taxonomy): domain Eukaryota; kingdom Metazoa; phylum Chordata; class Actinopteri; order Cichliformes; family Cichlidae; genus Etroplus; species Etroplus canarensis. Next base: position 30,772 of record VUQH01031709.1, read on the forward strand.
GCTTTTTTGTGCTGGTCCGCTTTAAGTGCCTTGATGGCTGTGGCTCAGGAGGTAGAGCGGGTCATCTTTCAACATGAAGGTTGGAGATGCGATCCCTGACTTCTCCAGTCAACATGCCGAAGTGTCCTTGGACTTGAACCTGCGTGAAGTGAAGTTTTGTGTGGGGTGGGGGGCCAACTTCACGCAGGTTGGACTTGACACCGAACCCCAAATTGCTCCCGTGTGATAGTTAACCCTAGTACTGCCAGCTATACGACCAGCAGTGAATGAAAACACCAGCAGTGATCAATATATAGACGACTGGCAGTACACGAAACTTATCTGGGACATCGATGTAATGAGGTCCTGCAGTACTAGGGCTAAATATGCTTAAAGGCATAGAATAAAGCGTTGTATAAATGTGTGTGTGAATAGGTGAACGAGGCTTGTAGTAAAAAGCGCTTTTGAGTGCTCAGTTAGAGAAGAAAAGCTCCAGGCAGTCCATTTACCATCCCTCTGAAAATGTTCAGATATGAGGAATGGACTGACAATGATTGAAAAAGCAGCCAATGTCCAACGAAAGGCCACCAGAAACTCTGGGGAGCCCGCGTTACATTACACGCTACAAGAAAGTTTGGCTCCTTGGGAGCAAAATACAAAGAAACGAGGGGCGACTCAAGACTTTTGCGCTGTACTGTACCTCTCTGGTGCCCTGTGTCACTTAACAACAAATCTACATTTACATGCGAACACAAATGTAGCAATGACAAATAAATATCAGCGTGTTATTATTGGATAAATAAGAAAAAAAATCAGGCCCGTCTGTGGTTTCAGAGCTTAGGCTAGCTAATGAAACGTGGCACTGAGCTCACCTGCTAACGCCACAGGTGAGACTACCGACAACACTGAATAACACGAACAGGTACTCCCGTGTCAGTGGGCACGCAGAGCGTGGAAAGACGCGTTTCTTCACCCACATTTTGACATGAATAACAAAGTAAAGATATGTACCGTTGCTATGAATACAAACAAACCTCTCTCTGCCTCTCTCTCTCTCTCTCTCTCTCTCTCCCAGCCGCTCCCTCCCCTCCCCTCCCCCCGCTAATGTTTTGTTGCCGTGGCGACAAGAGGCGGTTCCCCGCGCTCCAGTGATTTAAGGATACCTCTCTCACGCGCTTCCCTCAGTTCAGACAGCCGGTCCCTGCATGGCGACAGGAGCGAGGGATTCCCCCTGCTCGTCGCCCTAACTCTGTCCTCCCGTTTCAACATTACCGTCAGCTTTAAAAACTCAGTCCGCCTCGCAGCTCCGACCCACCAGCATGTCTCGGAACCCAAGTATAACGCGCGACGCGGAGCAGAAACTTTAAACCCGGGTGGACTATTTAAGCGGCGCGGTCGCATCTTACAGAAGAGCACCCTGAAGGACCGCGCGCACGCGCTTCTGAGCGATGAGGTGTGGACCCTGACCAACTTTCAGTGGCAACATCTGCTCGTGGACCACGGCAGGCTGCGCTCGCGCGCACGGGAACGGCCCGCGAGGATTTACGTTATTTTCTCTTTTTTAATTTCAGGCAGCCTCCCAATGACGTCGAGATGGCTTTAGGTGGAACGCTTCTTCCATCAATATCCACCTTTGCCAGCGGCCCCAGCGTCAAGAGTAAATCCATAGGAAGCGCCAATTTAGTGAGTACGCTGCGGCAACTTGTTATTACGCAGAGAGCGAGTTTGGGAAAGAGCGCAGCCTTGTGTGTTTGTTTTCCAGCGTGTCGCTCCCGTGTTATTACACTACAGCCAGGGCTTGACTCCACGCTCTGCTGGGGCGTGCACCAGTTTACACAGGCTACCTTAGATTTTCACCAGGCGTGCAGACGCAGGGAAAGCGCACATGCTGCTCCATAGAAAGCACGCATCTGAGTAGCATTACAGATGTGTTTTTCTTATTGTATGCAGTTATAATGAGGCGTATTGAATGCAAACATATCCTCAGCCTGATCATTTTTTAAATTTTATTCCCAAAAGACAAGCGTTACTTACCTGCGCCTCTTCTCCTGCTTTCAGTGCTCATAAAAAAATAAATCAGTATTCTAGGAAGTGCTTGCTGCCAAAGACAGTTTCTGCACCAGACTGAGCTCTGTAGCTAAGCTGTCATAATAATCAGTCTCCACATTGCAGGAACAGACTCCCTTCTCTTTAAATGTGTGCTTAAAATATGTCAAGCAGTGTGATTTTCTTGACTCTGCGCCTTAAAAACAGTGACATGACACAAACGAGCAAATTATGCCAGCACAGTCATAAAATGCCTCTATAACTTTCCTCTAGAGATGGAAGGAGGAGTTGTCCCATCTTAAGAGATCCAGTGTGCCAGACGAAAGCAGCTGCCCTGACCCAGACCATCCCACTGCCACCAGCACAAGCACCAGCATGTCCAAGAAAGAAACAGAGCCAGACCTGGACTTAGACTACGACTTTATTTTGTCCAACTCTATTCTGCAGCAACAACAGCAGCAGCAACAACAACAACAGCAACAACAGCAGGAGGATACCATGGCATGCACCTCTGCACAGGCCCTGTCTCCTTCCCCTGGGTCTTTCACCTCATCTTACCCTCTCCCCTCCCCTCAGGGAACTGGAAGTGAGCTGCTCTATACCATTCCGGACATCAATGATGTCTCGCCCTCTGGAGGCTTTGTGGCCGAACTCATGAGGCCCGAGTTGGACCCAGCATACCTCCAGCCTACAAGCCTCCACGGCAAGTTTGTAGTCAAGACAACAATGGACATGGGGGAATACAGCCAAAGCATGAATGTTAGTAAAGCCTGCGTTAACGCTGTGTCAGACCCAACTCCATCACGTGCCTCGCCGTCCTTTACATGCCACAGGATAAAGCAAGAAAACCCCAGTAACTGCACCATCTCACAGCCCATGGACCTACACTTGGCTGGGGTAAACTCCCAGGGACGAGGGAACCAGCAGCAGCGCCCCAGCCATTTGGATCTACATGGGTTCCATGGCGGAGGGCGTTCCATGACAAGCAGCAGGTTATCCTCATCCTCTTGCCTCTCCCCAGACCATCCCCTCAGCCGGGAGCACCAGGTGTTGGGCCATTCCCACTCTCAGATCCCTCTACCTCCACAGGGATACCACCATAATTCCCCGCAGGGGTACCCCTCCTTCCCTCAGACATCATCCATGCAGTACCAAGGTTAGAATGCACTTTATTCTCTTGTCTCTTTGAACTTTTTAAAAATTCCTTTTCTTTCAGTTTCTTTTGGCTAATGAATAAGTTCACATAATATAGAAACGCTTTTACCCAAATTTTCTTTTGTTTTAAAAAATGCATGCACACATGGAAAAGTACCCAATGCAGAAATGTTCATAGAGCCTCTTTAAGTACACCTTGTAGAACCTTAGCAGCTTTAAATTTACCCTATACTGTAAAACTATCAGTTCAAAATGTCGCACATGAAACGATCTTGCCATCATGAAACTTTCTAAAAGATGTGATCACATACAGATTTTTAACTTCTATGTTTATTGCTTTAGAACATTAAAACTAACAACTTCTCTGTTGTGATGTTCTTACTAATTTTGCCAATATGCAGTAGTTTGCACGAGAGTGTTACCATTTTTGAAACAGTAGCTCTATTTCATACAAGCATGATGCATGGTTTGAGAAAGCTGATTTTTTCCTCTTAAACTGTTTTTGAATTTTCTTATACGGCTTCGTGCATGGAGAAAATGACCTTTCATGTAGGCTACCAGGTGCAGTAATAACGGTGATGTTTTTTTGACTCCACAGAACCCCTCATGATCTCCACTGGGGACTGCTTGCCGGAGGAGCCCAAACCTAAACGTGGTCGGCGGTCCTGGCCGAGGAAGAGAGTGGCAACACACACGTGTGACTATGTTGGCTGCGGAAAAACATACACCAAGAGCTCTCACCTAAAAGCACATCACCGCACACACACAGGTATACAGCTCTCCAGTGTCCTTTACATCCGTTTCACTTATGTGATATTTAGACTTTAGTATACTTCTATTAACTCTAGTTATTTTATTATTTGGGGGATGTTTCAGAAAAAAACTGCCACATCAGTTGCCCATTATGTACAAACACAGTGAATAGGGGTTGGATGGGTGGGGTGGGGGGGGTTGTTTAGCAGGTGCGGTAAAACAGGTTGATACTGATCCCTTTTCATATGCAAACCCCAGGCTGCCTGGTTTGGCCTTTACACACTAGCTGCAGGACAGGATGGACCTCTTTCCTCCTAAATGTGGGGAAGGTTGGGCCATTTTAACCTCAGGGCCAGTACTAACCGCTCTGTCTGTATTGTGTTTCCATCAAAGGGGAGAAGCCTTACCACTGCGACTGGGAGGGCTGTGGCTGGAAGTTTGCCCGTTCGGATGAGCTCACTCGCCACTACAGGAAGCACACAGGCCACCGGCCCTTTCAGTGTCAGAAGTGTGACCGGGCTTTTTCAAGGTCAGATCACCTAGCTCTCCATATGAAGAGACACTTATGAGACTTGGATGGCGGTGGATGAAGGCTCCAGGGGAAAATATATGTATGTTAGCAGAACCCTGAAAAAAACCTGTGAGCTACACTTTTTTTAACCATAATTTGCCTTCAAGCCGGCGTCAAGCAACAAGACAAGCTGTGGTGTTCATGGCAAAAAAGAGCATTAGACCTTTAAGAGCCAAGAATTTCTCTCAAGACTGATCCCATGCTCGCACGTGGTGCAGGTGACTCGACAAGACCTCTCAGCCAGGGTTGTAAACTTTAGTGAAAGGGACCAAACTGGAATTTGTCTTATTTAACTGACAAAACTTGGAGGACCAGGTGCCAACTGTTTTTGAACTGGAAATGTATTTTTGTCAGGGAAACCAGGAGCAACAGAAAAAAAACATCTCCAGAGGCCTTCTACCAGCAACACGTCTTCATAGGCCCTGTTAACGACACACTGTATAATTAAACACATCTATATTTATATACACATTTCACCTGCAATGCCATTGATTTTAGGTACAATGTTAATTTATACAGAATGGTGCTCAGTAACTCTGAAGGTTTTTAATGAAAGGTACCAAAGATTCAAAAAAATGGATAAAGGGTGAAATGGAAAAGTGCCATATGGTTGTTTTTGTGTTTCTTGGAAACCTCTCTTCCACAATCTGACTTAAATCAGGTAAACACTTCATTGTTTTTAATGGTGATGGCAATCTTCAATGCACTGCAGCTGCAAAGTGCAATAATTTATATGAAACATTCATATTTTTGTATTGAATGAATAACTCTGAACAAATCTTTGTTTGTTTATAGCCAAAATCTGTAATATAATCTTGAATTTTGTACATATGTAAATAATAATTCTTTGTTATTGTTTTGTATTTTACATTATAATAAAATGTATTTGGTATAAGAAAATCTTGATGACCTTTATGCTATTTCATTGGAAGTCATACAGTACCTCATAGTTGGCAAACAACATTAGCTGCATTAAAAATGTTATGTCAAGTTGTTTCCCAGATAATAAGCAGTAACAGTACTTGAAGATTTCCCTGGTAATGTAATGAAGAAGCACATTTAAATAGCAGCAGTAGCTCACAACCCACACACAATAAACTCTGCGATAATGGTGAGATCACTGCAGGCAAGTTGACACAATGCTGCTGTTAAAAAGCTTTTCAAAAGAAAATTTGCTCCTACAGTGTCCTGCTTCCGTGGAGTTCTCGTTCCACCTGTCAGACGGAAGAATTGGGAGGACAAAAAAAGTTGGTGGCTGACATTCAAGGCTGACACCAAATCTGACCCTGGCGTGAACAATATGAATACAAACCCTTGAAAATGCTGCTGTGAGATAGCCAAGCTGGGACTCATAACACTGAAAAACACCCAATAGAAAGTTGATGTTGCTGAGCCATTAAGGCTCAGTCCCACATTCTGCTGGCCTCATAGGATATGACTATAACCTTGCTGAAGGACTTTGACAAAAATAACTGTATGCCTTGTTTCGTATGCTATTCTTTGCAAATGAGTTCTTTCCAAAGGTAAAAATCAAGGTTTAATTTACAGATTGTGATATGTTAGATATTTAGCTAGTGGGTCTTTTAGACAGGGATCTTTAGTGGCTGCTGGGTTTCCAGTGGTTTTCATTTACCAGTATGCAGTTTGGCAGCATTAAAGTGCCTTGCAAAGAACATTATTAAATTAATCAAGTAAAAAAGACTCACCTCTGTTGAAACTGCCCATGCCCACAAAAGCCAATATATGAAGTGAACCCAAAGTTCCACAAGGTCCACAAGAGGTCTAGTAATTAGTCTAAAATGTTTTGAGTGGCCAGTAAGGTTTTAAAAAGTGCTATATAAATACCAGTCCACTTCCAATTAAAATATTTTAGTCATCTTAAAAATCCAAACTATTTTACATAAGTCTTTAACAGTTTTTAGATACAGACACATTTGCAGTGTATTCACATACAGGGGGTCAAAGTGCAATTCGATAGGTGGGGAACCCTAAAATCTGGTACAGAAGTGCAAAAATGACTCCCATAACTCCCAAACTGATTAATACTGTGACTTCCATTGGTTTGAGGACAGGCAAACTAATGATCTAACCTGTGGTGCTGCTGTGGCTCTGGAGTTTTACTGCTTACATTATTCTCACAGCCTTTGAATAACACAAAATTTTCATTTTTTAAGAGAACGAATTGATAAGATGACATAACACAAAGTGTAAAGGTCCACTGTTTCGTTAAAAAATCTGAAAATATTTAGGCCATTACCGCATGATACTTGATGAGCAGTCCTTACTGTGTTGATGCTTAAATACCACAGGACAGAGTATAAAAAGGATGTGTGTAGACTATGCAGGCAGGGCTGTGGGGTGGCATTATGTTCTAAATTGTTAAGTGACTGGTCGGAAGTTGGCAGCAATGCAAGGCTGTGGGACATTATTATGTATTAAACTACCAATCAGATTTAATGACTTATTAACTGATGTGAACCCTCTGGGCACAAGCCTTCAAGCTGGCAAGCAGTACCTGGAAGTCAGAAGCATATTGTGGTCTATGTTGCCCCCTATAGGTTTATTATGTTTAAGCACAGTTGGAGCTTTTCAGCCCTTATTGCACAAAAGTAACAAAGAGGAATTATCCTTTTCAGTATGAATTACAGCTCAGAAACCAGCCAGATATAACAGCACCAAAAATCTGAGTGTTATTTATAGTGTTTAATACCACAGAAACTATAAGCTAATGTTCATCTTATTGTAAATCAAGTTTGATTTAAATTCTGATTAAAGTTAGGTGGCTGACATTCACAAGGTCACCTAAAAGTATCCAGCTTACCGTCCACATTCAAACCCTTCATGGCCATAAATTGAAACTGTTGATTTTCATAAATACTTAGGACTCTGGCTGGATGCCAGACTCACTTTTAAAACCCACGTGGAATACCTATCAAGAAAATTAAAGACAAAAATTAGATTTTTGTTGCTTCAAAAGGATGATTGAGCATGCATCAAGACATTTTTGTTGCTTGTTCACTAGTCACGTGATTATGGCACAATCCACAATATTGTCTGTGCTTGATTATGGTGATATCATTTATACACATCCACCTTGAAGCCTCTTCATTTTGTGTGTAACAGTGTGCAGTGATTTATCACAGGTTATTTCTTTCTTACTCACCATTGTATTTTATATGAAAAGGTGGGATGGTCCTCAATCAAACAGAAGAGAGCAGCATTGTATGATGTTTATTTACAAGGCTCTACTTCAAAAAGTGCCTGGTTACCTCTTTTCCTTGATTAGACTTGAATAAAGTCATTACAATGTCAGGCCAAAGGAAATCACACTTAACTTGGAAAACCTGGATTTAAATACTGTGCTGCCTATAGAAACTATGTACTTCAAGCTCATTGGGACATTTTTGAAGGTTATGCTACCCTTGCTTATGCTTTTTGTAATTTATAATGATTTATGTGTCAGTTTGTCTGTCTACTTCAGCGATAGCTAGATAGCTAGATAGACAGATAGACAGAACACAGCTTTTTCTTGAAAAAGAGAAAAAGGAGATCATGATCTCAATGAGCCAACCTGTTAAAGGATTTCATAATAACAATGATAATTTGGCATTAAGGTCTATTTTTAATTTTATTTTGTGAACAGAATTAGTAAATTCTTCGATGCACACAAGTGAATTTTTTTCTTACATATAAGAGTGAGTGCACACTACTGGTAATAAGTGACACAAAATACACTGCATTACATTTCAGCAAAGTTTGTTCTGGTTAAATTACAAAAATGAAACTGAGTTGAGCCTTAGCCAAACATATGCAAACCTTATACACAAAGATGTAATAGATATATAGTTAAGTCAATAAGTTTTGGTCCATTTTACATAATTTTGCCTCTGTACACCAGCACCATGGACTTTAAATCAGTTAGAATGTGACTGGAGTGCAGACTTTCACATTTAATTCAAAGAGGTTATAAAAAAGAATTGCATTACCTGTTTAAGATTACAGCCATTTTGTTCCTATTTCTTTATTTTACTTTTCTCAAAAGTAATGGGACAATCAACTCACAAGCACTTCCACGACCAGGTGAAGCCTGTTCCCTCATTATTCCAAAGCATACTACATCTTCTGTCAAAGACATGTGGAAGCAATCTTTGGAGGCATATGCATGTATGGCCAGGTCACTAGTGTTTATTGAAGATGTGACGGCTGACACAAGTGGCAGGATGAATTCTGAAGTGTACAGGGCAATACTCTGGAAGACCAAGGAAGACAAACCCTTCACATCCAGCCAAGTAAAGAACTCTCAAGGAGGTAGGTGTATCACTGTCAAGGTCTACAATCAACAACACCTTCATGAATGCAAATATAAAAAGTTTACAAGGTACAAACCATTGGTTACACTTAAAGAACAAGAAGGCCAGATTAGACTTTGCCAGAAAACATCTAAAAAAGCCTGTCCAGTTTTTGAAAGTACTGTAGAATGGGAGGCAGAGCCTTCAGCTGTCAGGCCTCTCGCCTGTGGAACCAGCTTCCAGTTTGTATTCAGGAGGCAGACACCCTCTCTACATTTATGATTAGGCTTAAAACTTTCCTTTTTGATAGCACTTATAGTCAGTGCTTAGTTAATCTGCAATAGATTTAGGCTGGGGAGCTTCTTATGATGTGCTGGGTATTTCTTCTCCACCCACCTCTTTTCACTTCCCATGCATTTATTTGCTACTGCTGCATGTAAATAAATGTTGTCATCTCTCTCTTCTCTCTCCCCTCACCCCCAAGCGGTCGAGGCAGATGGTTGCTCCTCCCTGAGCCTGGTTCTGCCAGAGGTTTTTTTCCCATTAAAAAAGGAGTTCTTCCTTCCCACAGTCACCAAGTGCTTGCTCATAGGGGATCATCTGACTGTTGGGATTTTCTCTCTAATACTGTAGGGTCTTTACCTTACAGTGTAAAGCACCTTGAGACAACTTTTGTTGTGAATTGGCACTACAAAAATAAAACTGAATTGAATTAATGAAGACAAAACTGAACGCAGAGAGAACCACAAACAAGCAGCAACTGAAGACAGCTGCAGTAAAGGCTTGGGTGAGCATCTAAAGGGAGGAAACTGCATTTGGTGATATCCATAGGTTCCAGACTTCAAGCATTCACTGACTGCAGAGGATTTTATCCAAGTATTAAAAACAATCCTTATGTTCAAAAGTGTTAGTTGGTTCCATTACTTTTGAGCCACTGAAAATGAGGAACCACATAGTAAAATGGGGTTAATTCCTAAATAATTAATGCAATTATTTTGTCAAACCCCTGAATTAAAGCTTAAAGCCTGCACTTCTTTCTTTCCTCTGTGGTGGTGTACAGAGGCAAAAAATATGAGAAACATCATTGCCAAAACACTTATGAATCCAACTGTAAGAATTGCAGCTTTGTACTACACCTGTCCAGGGTGTACCTTGTGGGACAGGCTCCAGCTCCCCCTCCCACACAAGCCCAACAGGGATAAGCAGTTAAAAAAAAAAATGGATGGATAGGAAACTGCTCCTGCCAAGTATCCTGCTGATTTCCTTATCAATCAGGATGTTGACTAGAGGAAAAAAAACCAAAAAAAAACCCCACTACTTTTCTTGTTTTGAACAACTTTATTCTTTTAAATCTCCATTTTAATTTAACTTCAAAATTAAATGCGTTTGCTTGAATACTGTCAATCTTTCAGATGTACCCAGAACTTCCCTCAGGTATATGAAAAAAAACAAAATATAAAACATATTGGTCATGAGTACAAAAAACAAAAATGGAAACCTACACAGATCGTTTCTGATGCAAAATTCTGTTCTTTAATGTTACTTCATTTTAAACTGATCAGACAGCCTAGTCTTGTACAGCAGCCACCAAAAATAATGATCCAGTGTTACTAAGAAAGTTGAATGTGGAAGTGGTGAATAAAGTAGTTTTTGGAAATTAAGAGACTTGTTGAACACATCAAAAATCAGCAATCAAGAGGAAGAGCAGAAGGTATGAAACTAAAATGAGGATGGAATGTTTAATCATCTTCAAGGGCCTGTTGTAAAAGGAAGTTGGCAGCCAAGTTCTCATTCTTCTCACAAGCAAAGTAGGCTTGTATAACAAGTCCCTCTGGAAATCCTAAGGCTTTTAGCTGGAATTAGAAAGAGTCACAGTTTTAAATTTTATCAATAATTTAATAAGCAAATTACACTTTATGTTTCAGTTTCACTCACATTTAGTACTTTGTGGAGAGTAAAAGTTACACCAAGGTTTTAAAGCAAGATCATTAGAGAAATTGATTTACATAATATTCCTTCTGGTAAAGCAATCTTGGACTGTGGATACATGGAAAAGGTTACAGGTGACAGTGTTGTGCTCCTGCTCACCCTCTCAATGGCCTCCTTCTCCTGCGGTGTGACCTGGATATAGTTCACATGATTTCTGCCAGCTGCATCACCTCTTCTCCCTCCAGCTTCCCTCCTTGTTCTTCCTGGACCCCTTCCAAAATCTGATGACATTACTACTTCTGGATTGGGTTCATTCAACATCTGGATGAACTCCTCTTGGTGGCTGCTGATCTCCTGCAGCGGTAGATGAACAAGAATGGCAACTCTCTACTACAGCAATAAAATACTATATTAAAAAGAAAAACTATAAATGTATTTTCTCACTTTGTTTCTTCAATGAAAAAAAATCTAGGGATTAGGTATTGCAGTTCAATAAAACTGCAGGACTCATAAAACAAGGTCTAAAGGCCTGTTTATGCATACTGATACTAAGAACCTGACTGTGACTGGAAACTCATGAATCTGTAGTTTTGGGGAAGTATTGTGCTGAACAAATAAGTTCCAATAATCAAAAAAAAAATAGCTCCTACATTGATTTGGTGAAATGAGAACTTGCACTACAATTTACAATAAACTTATCATCGTGGCAGATGTCTGCCATAATTAAACAACATCTACTCTCTAGAAGATGGACTACAAAATGACCATCTTAAGTCAACCCAGTGTGCCCTTTTTAAATACAGATCATATGAACGAAAAGTTCAGTGAAAAAGTATCACTTCATCAAAAAGACTGGTATTTTAAAGACATGGGAACATGATTTGCTGCTGGTTTACACCAGTGCAAAACCTTCTTTTGGCATTAAAAATAAATAAAGCTACAGTTTGGATTTGATTATGAGGCAACTTTACACATAAAGTATGGACAGGGGCATTTTGTAGCTGGTCTTAATGCATGTGTATTTATCGGAGTTTACTTTACAGATTTACATTTTGAGAAGAGAGTCTTTAAACGAACCATGCAAATGTGAGTTACAGTACTAAGCCGAAAAACACATGCCTTATTTTGCACCTGCTGTGGTTGTGACAGTTGCTTCTAGGAGTGTTCATTTATTTGGAATGAAAGCGGGAGACGTTATCAGAGTTCATGCAGAACTGGGACTGTGGATGGATGGTTCAAAACCTCGGCTCTGTCCTGCAAGTCTTTGCTCAGTCTTCAATCTGCATGTTCAGAACAGAGCCTCACATATTTCTGCTGTTCGGTAATACTGATATTTTGATCAAACAGAGCAGAACTGAACAGTGCGCACACACCATGTGACCTTTGTTCGCCTTCACTCTGGTATCAGAGCTCTTATGAACCAAACTGAAATATCTGTCAAAATACAGCTCTGAATGGAACTGTGTTAGATTCACTCAGACCTGAATCTAACACAATAACACAGGAGGATGCATGCATTTACACACATGGCACAGCAACAGTATCTTCATTAATACAGAGGCAGCTCAGGAACTGATGGTTAATATTGTGTGCTGTTCTACAAATCATATAGGTCAGCAAAGATTTCAGGTTTATACAGTGGAATTATTTGCAATAATGCTAATCTGGATAAATCCTGCACTCTACCCATGTCTCAGTCCTTGGAACCTCACGTGCAGTCCCCAAAAATTTCAGAAGAGTTCTCCCTTATATCAAAAACATTGATTCTCCTTCAGCGTTCTCTCATCTATCTGAACTACCACACTGTTTTTAGAGAGAAATACCTGTGCTTACAAAGTATTATTTTTGTTAGAACATTACTTAGGCCCTGTCTCATGCTCCCTCAGTGGGTCTGCACATTTTTAAAGTGCTAATTTGTGTCGCTCTTGGTAAAATGTTGGTTACTATTGAAATCAACAGGCTGCACCTTTGTGTATAAATGATCATACAGTTAGTAGATATCATTTTAACAGTCTGTTGTGAAAAATACATCACAAGGTTATGGTATTAAATGGAAAACACTTAACATTTACACATCAGCACTAATTTGCCACTTTTGTTGATCGTTTTCATGAATGGTTAGATGATACCTCACTATGCATGCCATTATCTCCTCTCCTCTCATAAAGGATGGTCCAGCTGATCCTATCCTATGCTAAAGGAGGTAATAAAGCAAACACTGTAGATCCTTCCATAAGTATTTAGAAAATTGAAAATCTCTTGAAAATCTTATGTGGCTGCCACGCAGATACTTCCAGGGCATTTCACTGAATTAGGAATCTTCCATATGTAAAAATGACAATTGGAAGAGACCCAATATCAAGAGTGACAAAGTTTCATGACTAACCCCTAAACAACAGAAACTGATTAAAATTACATTTGGCTGATTTCCCCTCAAACTCAGTCTCCTCTGGGAAGGACTGAACCACTTCCAACCCTGTTAAAGTTATTCAAAAGCTCCATGAAAGTTCTATTCTCTCAACTTGCACTTATGTGTCTGAAATGTAAGCTGGAGCTCCTCTGCTGGGTCAAAACAATTACCCTTTAATGAAATTTCATTTTAGGGAAGAGGACAAAGTTAATGGGAACCAAGTCTTGCATTGAAACAGGTTTTCAATGCACCATGTGCCTGCGAACAACAGCGTGCAACACAGGCGGTTGGTGCTGATTTTTCTTCAGACACCTGTGTCTTACAGTAGAGCTCTGCGTTTACAGTTTGACCCCAGGAGAATGGCAAAACGCTCCTGGTCACATGCCTAAGCAGATGACCCTAATCAGACCTTGGTCACTTGGAAATCTTCCACAGCTCATCACAAGTGATAATCATCAGCAGGAAAGTCAGTTAGATTTGCATACATGTTTGAGATCCATGGTGAAGTGGAGCAGGGATCAGAACCGGAATTCTAGGAAATTTACTAAGAATAGCAGCTGCTCTGGAAGCAGTCCAGAGATGCCAAATGAGATGACCCTGAAGGGGAGATTGGACAAATTGAAATCAGCTAAGAAATTTCTGATGTTTGCTCTATCGCAGAATACAAATGAAATACCTAGAAATCGGCCAGTATGCCTCCACCCTAAATATGACCCTGTGCGACCTTGATCTTTGATCCTACAATCTCATAAATCTTATGTTTTAACCATCAAAGATATTAACCACAAAGTCTGGTAAAGATCTAGCAAGTAATTCAGCTCCTGTAGTGCTAACAAGATTTGTAATGCATGTACAGACGGACAACCAGAAAACAAAAATCACATAAAAACATAAAATCCCAATAGGAAAAAGCTGAATTTGTTGATCTCACAAACATGTTTAACGAATCATTTACATAACTCAGAATAAAAATTAAGCGTAAATATATGTATAAATTTAGCAGACAGTTATAAACAACTTTTTACAATAAAATGCAGGCAATGTCTCAGGTTTTTTTGTGTATTTTTTTACAAAACAATTAGGTGTCACAATAAGATGCCATACGAATTCTTTGCAACAAAATGCAGCTTCTGTTTACCACACAGGGGCAAAACACAATGTCACAAATCTCTTAAAACTCACCACCTATGTCTCTCTCTGCAATCACTCCTAATCCCTGTTCCCTAGCAACCAAATGCCATAAAATGTTTTAATTGGTTGATGTAGTGTATTTTTCCACCAATAGGCTAAGGGGGTGCAATTTTTTTCTTGCAAGCACTCTCCTTCCTACCTTACTTCCTGCACTAAATGCACTCAACGCATAAAAAACGCACGCAAAAATCATGGCATAAATTATTTATCATAAAGTGTGGTTTTACCTGACCTATCAATATGATTTAAAAACTGTTATATGGTTTGAAGTCCACACTTCCAACACAAGTTGAAAAAGTAACTCAGTGAAGCTGCATCTTGCAGCTACAGCATGTGCTTTTCTGTCATGTAATTTGAACGCGCCAGCGCATCTGTCAACTCCAGTGGGTTAAATATAAAAAGAATGATTCCTGGTCTCTTCCTCAAAGTGAGAAATGCAGCTTAATAATCAGATACTGGTATTGGATTGGTTCTTATTACTATTAAGGTATCTGGATTGTATCTGCACTGAAGAACATTGGATAAGTGCATATTTTTACGGAATAGTTAACCCTGTGTGAAAATGGTCGAGTGACCCTTTAAGTGAAATGTGACTTTTTAAACCATAACTGTATTTAATCAGAACTGTGTCAAGGGTCTTCAACACATCTACATTAACATCTGTCCCCACTTCACCTGCAACAGGGCTGGGTTTTCCCTCCCTATTTCTTGCAGCAGGGCAGGAAGAAGGGCTGCATTCTGTTGGATCAACTGTCGCATCATGTAGAACTGGGGCCGATTTCTTAGGAAGCTCAAAGGATTGCCTAAAAGTAAGCGTTAGACAGCGTAAGCAGCAGAAAGAAAAAAGATAAAGAAAAGCATTTGCTCAAGGAGGCTGCTGTATTATGCAGGACAATACAGGCCATTTACCTCCCCCAGCACTTGCTGTAGACCTAGTACTGGCAGGAACACTAATGCTGCTTGTGGGTGCAGTTGGAGCTTCATTCCCTTGAGGTACCACTGCATCACCTCCTGTTGCATTACCATAATCCATGCCTGGGATACCCTGTAGGACAAGTAACAGCAAAAGTAATCACATACACCTGTCCAATATGCCGTACTTAATTGCCTGTAGGCCAAAACAAATGTGCCCCGAGACACATTCGTCCGGATGAGTTACTGCCCTTACTTGGATCAGGTATTCCATAGCTCTGTCAGGGTCATTGAAGCTTGCTCTCAGAGCTGCCTCCACATCCGGTCTCTCAAAGCCCATGAGCATCATCTCATTCACCATTTCATCATATGATTGCTCTGTCACTAGAAGGATACACATAAGCACTAGTCAGGTTCACGTCTGCATTAGCCACCTCTGGAAGAATTCACGAAAATTACTAACTTATGCCCAATTATGAAAAATTTTAAATCACCCAATATATGCAAGTAGTTTGCAGGCTCAGTTTTAGTACTGGACATAACATGTGCATCGGTTACTTCCTTTAAAACAAAGGCATCAAACTGTCAAGATCACCGAAAGACATTAACATATTTTATTTGAGGAAACATTACCATTTACAGTGTGATGAAATACAAAATATCAGCATGCTGCCAAGATTTTAAAGGTATGTTTCCATGCCCTCATGTTTTCCCAACTCAGAAAACACAATTAATAATCTTAAAAATAGTAAACACAATATATCAGCTCAATTTGCTTTTAATAAACAGTTAGCACACAAAGATAAGTTCCTCTATTGAGTGAAATACAGAAAAAAATCCTATCAAGGCTACAAGAGATATAACAATTAGAACATGAAGCATTTGCACTTCATGTTCTAAGTTCTAAGTGCACTGAGAAAAGCAATATTTGCATGGATCAGATTTTGGCTGAGCTACAGTATCAGGCTGCTTATCAACTATGATACATCAATGTTGGCTTGCTATGCCAAAGCAGCACTTTCTTTATTTTTAAATTTTTAATTTTAAATTTTAAACTGTGAAAAAAAACCAAAAAAACCAACCCTCCTGTCATATGTCTATGTTGCACCAGGTCCTGGAGAAACGCCATCTCATTTCACTATGTTCTGCGTCAGCTATATGTGGTTGAAATGACAATAAAAAGCTCTTGAATCTTGAAAAATAAAGTGGGCCAAAATTACGCAATAAGCTTTAGTCACATGAGTCCACAGACTTATACACGCAAGACACACATTAAAAAGCATAAGTCTAGCGTGTGACTCAATCCATGTCACAAAATACTTTTAAACAAAATCCTAATTTCTTTTTACTCAAATCCAAACAATAGAAAGCCATACAATATTGGCCTTCACAAAAGCAAAAGCAGCTTACTTGGATCCAGAACTGCTTCATTCATATCTGATGAAGCCCCAGAGCTTCTGCAAGAGAAGAGACCCTGAATTAGGCCTGATCTAGATGTTGTTTCTCAAAGCAAGACACTAAACACTTGAAGGCAGTGACCCATCCTTACCTGGCAGGAGCAATAGATGGTTGAGTTGGTGAAGACTGCATCTCCTCTGTAGGGGGTTGCTCTGGTGGTCTGTCTGAACTGGATGATGCTGGAGCTGCAGTGCTGGGAGCTGCATCGGCCGTTGAAGGCTGTGAGGCAGCAGGCGTTGGAGGTTGTGAGGCAGCAGGTGTTGGAGGCTGTGAGGCAGCAGTGGTTGTTTTAGGCTGCAAAACAACAAAATTAAACCTTGTTACTTGTTATATCACTAAATACACTGCTCAAAATAAAGAAAACTTGCTCATCACATCATTACAAGTCTGTTCAAGTTCACACTGAGCCCATGTGTCAAGCATGAAACAGTCTGGAAAGGCTGTGGTTACTTGGGCTCTGTGTGAACTTGCCTCCATCTGTGAAGAGAATGGGGAGCCAGTGGTAGACCTGTCAGTTCTGGTGTTCTCCAATGCCAACTGAGCACCACGGTGAACTCTGTTCCCATTAAATATGTCAGGACTTCATCGAGTCTATTTCTGACACTTTGGTCTGAAACATGCATGAGTAGCCCACTAGAGGTCAATTTATAGGCCTCTGGCAGTGCTAATTCTGTTCCTTCTAGCACAAAAGAGGGGACACCAGTCCTGCTGCTGGGTTGATGCCCTTCCACAGCCCTATTCAGCTCTCTTCATGTAACACTAGTTTCCTGATACTTTCTCCACACTCTTGAGACTGTGCTAGGAGACGCAGCACTGCAACAGCACACATGGATGTGCCATCTTGGAGAGGCTAGACTACCTGTTAAACTGAACAGGCTACAGGTACTGTCTCGTGCTACCAGTAGTGATAAGGACACCAGCAAAAATGCAAAACTAGAGAAAAATCAGTCAGCAAGTACTGTATATGGAGAGAAATGGTCTATTGCCAGCACCTGGAAAACCATTCCCTTTATGGGGGTTGTCTTGTTGTTGTCTCTCCAGTTCACCTGTTGTCACTTTCATTTGCACCAAAGCAGGTGAAATTAACTCAAAATGGTTAATTCTTCCTAATTGGACAGATTGATATCCCTGAAGTTTAACTGACTTTGGGTTATATTATGATGATCTTGTGTTTTGAGCAGTGTAGTTACTGCGGGTAAATGTCACTTGAAGTTCTAATCAGACTGTAAAATTTGGTCTGTACTTTACTTGTGGCTGCCTGTGCTTTAAAGACTGCTTGACTATAACAAGTTCTCAGGTAGTAGCTGAATAGTTGACTATTTGAATCATTAGAAGGTCTAAACTTTGAATAGTCACTGGTATTTGAATAGCACCAATATGTTGTAACTACAAACTACAGATTATAGACAACAAAATGGTTCTTGTGCTAGTTCAAGCTTGGAGCTACTCCACGTCTGCCATACTCAACATTTCACCTCACAGACCTTCCGGTGTCAACATGGACAGAAGACCATATAGAAATAACAACTGAATGTTATTGAGCATACTCCTTAAGTATAAAGATGACGTTCTTACATCAGCCACTGTCAAGTTGGACACTAACCAGATAAGAAACTCTGCTTCCCCAAACCCAATGAAAGGCCATGCCCATGACATGGTAATGAACTTAACTTCCCCACAAGTAAGCACATACCATTTGGACCAATGAAAGATTGGATTTTAAAAAAAGAATAAAGACTTCATATTGCATAAAGCCAACTCAGGAGCCAAGAGTTAAAATGCATAATGATCTTATGCCCATTCTATTTTAATTTAATTATTTTTTAGGGATATTTTGTTCATAACTAAAGATAAATTTAGGATTTTGAAGTCACTTAAAAACATTGTCAGTTTAACCATATCTTTTGGTTCCTTTGAGTAACACTGGCTAAAAGGTCTCCATGCTGCTCTCGAGCAAGACATACCACACACTGCATCACCAATGCTGAGCACCCAGCATAGATATATGCAACTAATAATCAAAGTATCTTATCTATTACCTTAAACCAATTGGAAATTTATCACCTACTTCATCAGCTGTTGAGGTAACAGTTAATGTTATAATTTGCTTTATAGTTGCACATTTTTTCTGCCTAGGTTAGCTACTTTAGATTTTTTAATGCATCTCTCCATTATGTGTCTTTGTTGAGTTACTGTACCTTTGTTAAAGTAGCAAAACAAATGTTTAATATACAAAGACACTGCACTTGTTTTCTGTGGCTTAAAACTCAGTTTGTTAGATGGATTGCAATGTTTTAAATCCATTTCCATTTAAAGTGATGATTGGTAAGAGAAGCTGCTTTTTATTAGTTCTATTAAGCTTATTTTCACATTGAAACTGTTATTTCAACAATAGCTGAATTGGACAAGAATAATATTTGTGATTAACTCCATATTTTCACCAGAATTAGGGTAATTTGCCTACACATCCATTCAATCTACTTCAAATATGGTGGGTGTAGTACTGGCTACCCTTGTTGGTGCAGTGCAGAGTTTGAAGTTTAGATGAGGGGTTTCTTATATTTTGACCATTATCTGGCTTTCTATTAACAGTGTTTCTCCTAAGTCTATTGCTCTGTTAAGCACATGATTGAAACAGAGAGGACAGAAATGGAGAGAAAACAGCACAGCAAACTCTCAAACTCAGCTGAAATAAAAAGAGTGCACGTAAAAGATTAAATAATTAAAGTACTCTTGGTTGGTCCCTTGTATTCTCCCCAAGGAGTTGCCACAGCAGATTAATCTGCATTAGTAATTTGGCAGAGGTTTTACACTGGATGCCCTTCCTGATGCAACCTTCCATGGTGAGAGGGGCTTGTGTCCCTACCTAGAATCGAACCAGGGACCTTCTGCCTATAAGGTGAATGTGTAAACCCCTATTCTATGGGGAAAACTGCACACAAAAGCTAATTAATATACATATTTTTTTGCTGTCAAAGTTGCAAGCAGCCCCTTCCTCACAGAAGCATTTTTTGCCAAGCTTAAAGCTTGTTTATGACACATTTACATTTTGAGGAACTCTTTGCTTGGAAAAACTATTCTGTCATGTACTGGAATATACATCACTAAACCAGAGACAAAAAGTGAACCCTCCCTCATTAACCATGCTGCGAGCTACTTGTTCCTGAGCAGAAAAGGTCATACAATACTCGAGTGCTAACAAGCAGACAAGTGGCTGGCAGTGTAAAGAGGGTACAAACCCTAATCATAGTCAAGTATTAGTTGCCACTCACAGCATACAGGGACAATACGTTCTACAAAAACATCACATGATCTGCTTAACAAAGAAAACCTGAAATTTACTAAATCTATTCCAAATTCCCAACCTTTGTCACCATGGCGACCACGAAGTTCTTCTCACTGATTTTGTATTCTTTGAGGGGTGAGTCATCGTTGAG
>VUQH01031711.1:0-19065 GCA_015106775.1 Etroplus canarensis
TGGGAGTGACCAGGATGGACAGGATTAGAAATGAGTACATCAGAGGGACAGCTCATGTTGAGAAGTTTGGAGACAAAGTCAGAGAGGCAAGGCTGAGATGGTTTGGACATGTTCAGAGGAGGGATAGTGGATATATTGAGGATGGAGCTGCCAGGCAGGAGGAGAAGAGGAAGACCACAGAGAAGATTCATGGATGTAGTGAAGGAGGACATGCAGAGGGTGGGTGTAAGGGAAGAGGATGCAAGGGATAGGATGGGATGGAGGCAGATGATCCGCTGTGGCGACCCCTAACGGGAACAGCCAAAAGAAGAAGAAGAAGATTTCCATTACTCATCTAATTTATTTGCTCTAGTCATTTTTCATCTCAGTGTGAGGCTCATTAGCCTAATTGATATTGCTGTTTATTTATGGCCATGCTAGTTTCTCCTTTACCTGCTCTCACTGTGAGTGCACCTCCTCACGCACATGCATGCCATGTAGAGTGAAGCCTACAGGCAAGTGAAGTGAAATAACATTACTGAAATGACGTCAATGCATTATGTTACTGTAAAAATGCAATAAATGCTTCCCAACAAGAGTCACAATGAATATAATGACACAGAGTAAGTGAAAGAACAAGAAGCTGGCTAGGAAAACACTGTTGTCTGAGTTTTTGAGTCCTGTTTGCCCTTTATTCTTCTGGTAGAAACATATGCACAGCTGCTGACAACAGCACAGTAAACACAGAACAACAAAGAAGTGACCTGAACTGCTTAGCACACTGTCACCAATGCTCAATCCAGCTTTTCGAGTCAGGATCAGCCTGATATCAAATCCAAATACTGGATCACTATATCCCTAATATCTGCAACTTATAGCTCCGTTTTTGATAGACAAACTTCTAAAGTACATTTAATTCATGGTAGGAATACCTAGTTGTGTTGTTGGTTGCAATGTCCACTCACACAACTTGTAAGATAAAACCAGAATGTTAGTGACGTAGTAGCTCATCTCGCTCAAGATATTTCACAATTCACAGATTGTTGTAATGTGTGAAGTACAGAAAGAAAGTGATAAGTTTTCCTGTTTTCCTGGCTGTGTTCACAAACCACTGAGAATTAAAATCCACCGAGAGGCCCGGAAGGCTTGCAATCAGTCATAGCAAGGACAATGGCCCTAGTTCTTGACCAGCCCTGACCTAGCTTAAGAAATTATTATGCTATAAATAAACCTAATGACAACTCTTAGAAGTAGAGTGAAACAAGCAAACACTTGTTTGATGAACATTACAATCTAGACAAATACTCTTAGGAGTACTGATTCTTGTGAAAATGGAAAACAGGGCTATAAAATGTCAAATATGACCTTAATCTTGATCTTGAGCACAAACTGGGGGGATGGAGGAGTACCAATTCTTGTGAAGGGTTACATATACTTTTTTTATTTCTCACTTTAATTATCTTGGTACTGCTGCCATTTATTATCTTACTAATAAATAAACATGCATCAAAATTAATATTCTTGGATGTATTTATTTGTCACATTTTATTTTCCCTGATGTTTCCTTACACATAAAAGAACAATCCCCAGTCTCTGTCTCAGAGTGTAATTCATCTTATTAACAGGCCCATATGTAATCTGCTGATTTTTTTCCTAGTTTTCTGCAGAGATCCAGGGGGTCAAAATCTGTGGAATACTGCAGCATGTTTATTTGTTTGTTACATTATCATAATTAGTTAAAAAAATATAATCATCTTTTCCCAAGCAAATATGTCTATTTATATAAAACAATCAACCAACCATAATTTTCACTTTTAATTTCATCATTAAGATTTAGGGGCATGTTTTCACAACAGTCATTTCACACAGATCAAAGTAACAGTAATGTACAGTGACAGAAAGGTGGAAATGGCAAACATTTGCCAGGCAACATGCACTTCTTCAAAATAGTCAGATAAATCTGCAAAAAATCTGCATAACCTGTGATGCACAGATTCTGTGTGGGGCCTTTTATTATTTTAACACTGGTACTGGGTAGTATAGTATCAGAACTGAAAAAAGTTGGATCAGTGCTTTTTGACTTGCACCTGTTTACCAATCTAGTTTTTCTTGCAATTTGTGACATCCATTGTGGGGCAACAGAAAAAAAAAATAACAGAAAGGTGTAGTCTATCGCTACTGATTCCTACTATACACCCAGTTGCCACGTTATTAGATATAAATGTTTAACTGCTTATTGATGCAAAAATCTAATTAGTCAGTCATATGGCAGTAGCTCAATACATTTAGGTATGTAGATATGGTCAAGATGACCTGCTGAAGTTCAAACTGAATGGGGAAGAAAGGTGATTTAAGTGACTTTGAACACAAATTGGTTGTTTGTGCCAGACAGGCTGGTCTGAGTATTTCAGAAACTGCAGATCTACTGGGATTTTCCCACACAACTATCTCCAGGGTTTTACAGATAATTGTCTGAAAAAGAGAAAAGATCCAGTGAGCGGCACTTCTCTGAGAGAAAATGCTTTGTTGATCCCAGAGGTCAGAAGAGAATGGCCAGACTGCTTGGAGCTAATGGGAAGGCAATAGTAACTCAAAGAAACACTCAAAACAACCAAGATATACTGAAGAGTATCTCTAAATGTATAGCATACCCAATCTTGAAGCAGATTGGCTATAGCAGTGGGCCCTGGACACACTGGGGCTACAATTTACATGGACTCACTAAAATTGGACAATAGACGATTGGAAACACATTGCCTAGTCTGGTGAGTCTTGATTTCTGTTTTGACATTCAAATGGTCAAAACATTTGACATTACCACAGTAATGTCAGAGTCTGGGGTAAACAACATAAAAGCGTGGGTCAATCCTGCCTTGTATCAATGGTTCAGGCTGCTGCTGCTGGTGTAATGGGGTGGGAGATATTTTCTTGGTATGCCAAGAAACAACTGAGCATTGCTTAAGTTTTATTATTGTTGCTGACCATGTTCAACCCTTTATGACCACAAAGTACCCATCTTCCGATGTCACAAAGCTCAAATCATCTCAAACTGGTTTCCAGAATATGACAGTGAGTTAACGGTACTCAAATGGCCTCCACAGTCACCAGATTTCAATCCAATAGAGTGCCTTTAGAATACGGTGGAACGGAAGATTCACATCACAAATGTGCAGCTGACAAATCTACAGCTACTGTGTGATGCCATCATGTTAATCTCTGAAGAACGTTTCCAGCATCTTATTGGATCAATGCCATGAAGAATTTAGGCAGTTCTGAAGGCAAAAGGGAAGCCAAATCCAGTACTTGCAAGGTGTATCTAATGAAGTGGCCAGTGAGTGCATCTCCTCCATGCTTTTAGACCTTGAAACTCTAGCTTTGAACACTGTGACTGAAATAGATTATTTTCAATATATTAAATAAGTGCAGGAAAAACAGCTACATAAGCTCATTTCCATCCTGCCACACCTACTAGAAATGATCCAACAGGGAATAAAAATGGGAGTCTTGCAACTACAATGATCTCACACCAAATAAAAGCAGTAAATACTAATTAAAGATTTTTTTACTTGCAGGCCCACTTTTTACCCTAGTGATAAGTCACAGGAGTACTCTAACAGCACCTTCTCTGTAATTGTTGTTTACCAGCTGTATTTCTCTGGTGACTATTTACAAAGACAGTTTAATAAAATGAAAGGCAGACCTCCACTTTATTGGGGAATATGGGAGATTAGTGGTGCACACATAGAGAAAGCAGCTATTATAACAATGTTGAGGTCAAGTATTTATCCCTTTAGTAAGCTAAACAAACAGGATGTGTTGCAAAACAACAGCATGAAAATCACCTGTCACACTGAAAGCCATCTGCCTGTATGAGATCTATTATCGGTTCATTTACTGCAGGAGAAGCAGAGGCAACTGGAAGACTTGTTACGCTCAGGAAAAGTGGACACACGAGAAACACAAATACACGTCTGTGTTATTTGCCTCTGCTGAATGATTTAAAATGTAAGCTTGCATTGATCAGAATAATGTCTTCTGACGGTATTTCACATCCACCCACTTCAACCATAGAGAATGAAACTATAACTCTGCCACGTCTGTTCATAACAGACAATAAACACAAGCAAAAGCACTATTATATCAAGGTCAGTCGGTTAAAAGCAGAAGCAAACACACAACAGTTGGCTAATTAAATTTCACAACATAATTAAGCTGTCCTTGGCCTCTCTTGGACAGTTTTACATGGCTTTTCCCCAATTATGGCAGCAGTAGTTTGCTGCCGCAGGGCCCTTTTTGCCAGGGCTGAGCCCTTTGATCCCCCCTGCACATGGGAGCAGACTGTGCTGCCACATACCTCACCGCACAGTCTCATTACTTAGACCAGTGACTGTTTGGTTAAAAAGTGCTCCAAACAGGCTTGAGCCAGTACAAAATTTAATAACGCTTTCATACCTACAATACTGCCTGTGTATATAATATTATCCTGGTAATTACAATGATAAAACAAATCAAAAAGTATGAAAACATACTTCAATAATGACAAAAACCTGACATTACGTATCTTGTAACCCTTGTTCTCTAATGACCATATGCCTTTCCTACAAGACTCGTGACTGTTGAGGTGAGTACCCAGCCTAAAAGAGCACAGGGGCTATGTTACTGAAGTGAATAGTGCGTGCATAGGGTGGCAACCAGGAAAGTGTCATAATCAAACAGGTATTATTTTACCTTGTTAGTCTCTTTGTGCATGTGTTTGTATAATCATGGCAAAATGTGCACCTGGAGACACCTGCTGTAGTCTGAACTACTACAAAGGTGGGTTTGAGGACTGTGGCAAACAGATTATAGACAGATTTTAACAAAAGATAGAAAGATGGTTCAAAAAATGGTTGCATTACAAAAAGTTTGCGGTCAGAGAATTCACTGCATGAACCACTTTCACTTGTGCTCGTTTCCGTTAAATGTTCACACCTCCGACCACCTCCTGGCACAAAGAGTGTGTTGTTCTTTAATGATCAGAAAACCAGGTTCTTAACCATGTCATACTTTATTTTGTGTCTCTATTAGTATTAGGCCTGTCCTTTATGTAGACAACAGAGTTAGTTTCATGATTTATTTTTATTTAACATTTTTCTTTTAAATTTGAAAGTGCTTAGTTTTTGTAAATTTCAGTGTTAGTTTCAGTTTCCTTTACGGTGGCATTCGTCAGTAGCACATTTAAGAAGTTTAGAACATGTGTTAGGTTATATACTTGCCTCATAGAACATGCAGACATCCCATTCTCAATAAACATTTGTACTTAAGCTCCTCCAAGGCTGGTCGTGCTGAGAAATTTGACTAAAACTTAAGACATTTCATGTATACTTTTAGTTGCTCATTATAATTTCAGTCTTCCTTTTTTCTAAGGTCTAGGTTTTATGTTTATTTCTGTTAAATGTTTTTTATATTTAGCTTTGGTTAACTATATAGCCTTAGTAGACAGTCATAAGGCTCAGCAGGTAGTAAGCTGAAGTTTGTATTAAGAGCACATGTCATTACAAGTGTCACAACTGAACCAGATAATACTCAGTAAGTACTTACAGGTCTATCACAAGATGATGTCTAGGTGAACTTCACAGTAAACAGCAGAAATACAGCACTAAAATTACACAATAAAACACCAGGACTGGGCTCCTGCATGCATGAGACAAGCCAAAAATTCTGCGCTTATTGCCATCAAAGCATGCTTTGTTTTACCAGAGTCCTGTCCATTGGCACCTTTGTATGTGATGTGATCTAACTCCTTGATGCTGGTAAAAACAGTTTATCAGTCATGTAGCCTCATCTTAACTCTAGAGAGGGTTCTTCAAAGGTGTATACACCTAACACTGTTTTTAAATGACCAAAAACAACAGTTTTGAGGGGTTTTTCTGGCTCAGAATGGGAATTTAGGGAGGTCAGTAGAGTAATTATGATGGGTTGATGCACAGTAAAAGGCAGTAAGTACCTTATTTCACAGAAATCTATGCATTTTCTTGCAATTTTTTACCCTAAAAGAAACAAAAATGTCTATTATCAAAGAGTAAAAGAAGAAACATTTAATTCTAGGGAATCTTGCTCAGTTCTTGTAGTCCGCCATGTCAGTGGAAACACCTGTTTTCTTCCCTCAAATCTGATGAATGACAGTTATCAAAATCCCTCTTATTTCTGTACATTTAATCTACAGCCAATATGATACAACCATTTATCTCACTCAGATAAGAGAGGTATTACATCATCATCTTTTTTTGGCTAGCTCCGTTAGGGAGCACCACAGCAGATCATCTGCCTCCATCTCACTCAATCCCTTGCATCCCCTTCTGTCACACTAACCCTCTGTAGACCCTCCTTCACTAAACCCATGATCCTTCTGTGGTTTTCCTTTTTTTTTTCCCTTCTGCCTTACTATAACCCCTTTCCTTACTATGTTTCTGTCACAAAGCACCCCTGCCACTCGTCTCCACCATGCCTGCACTGTCTTCTTCACCTCTCCTGTGCACCGTCAGTTACTTTGGATGACTGACCCAGGTATTTAAACTCATCCACCTTCACTACATCTGCTCCTTGCATCTTCACCATTCCATCTGCCTCACCCTCATTCACACGCATATATTCTGTCTTGCTTCTACTCACTGTCTTTTGGCAATCAGTAGAAGCAAGACAGAATATATGTGTGGAGGGAGCAAGTGGAGGTATGGCTCTCCAGTGCATACCTCCAGTTGCTCCCTATTCTCACTACAGCTCATAATGTCATCTGTGAACATAACAGTTCATGGAAACTCCTGCCTGACCTTATCTGTCAAACTTTCCATCACCGCTACAAACAAGAATGGGCTCAAGCACAAATAAAGATTAATTAACTAAATATACTATTGCTTTAAATGAGCAACACCAAACTTTCTTAGACAGAAATCTGCCCAAAATGTGTATCATCACTAATTTTTCTCTTTAAAGGCAAAATTTTGCTTTACCAAAATTCCAGTGTGATTAATGTACAGTTGATCTAGAAAGTCTACACACCCCTGTTAAAATACCAGGTTTTTCTGATGTAAAAAAATGAGACCACAATAAATCATTTCAAAAAGTTTTCCACCTTTAAAATGACATAACCTGTTCAATTCAAATGAAAAAGAAACAAATCGGTTAGGGCAGAGGTTGGCAACCCACGGCTCCGAAGTCACATGAGGTTCTTTCATCCCTCTGCCGTGGCTCCCAGTGGCATTGAAAAGAATTTATGCGAATAATGGCTATTTAATCTAAATTTATTTCATTTTTTATTTCATTTTTTTCTGGTGAAGCCGTTCTCTTGTTGATTTGGATGTATGCTTGGGGTCATTGTCCTGCTGAAAGGTGAAATTCTTCATCAGCTTAAGCTTCTAGCAGACATCTGTGGGCTGTGAGCCAAAATTGACAAGTATTTGCAACTGTTCAAGCAGTTCCAAATGAA
Source organism: Etroplus canarensis (assembly GCA_015106775.1). Taxonomy (NCBI): domain Eukaryota; kingdom Metazoa; phylum Chordata; class Actinopteri; order Cichliformes; family Cichlidae; genus Etroplus; species Etroplus canarensis. The sequence continues at coordinate 7,445 of VUQH01031711.1, forward strand.
GACAAACAACCCCAAAGCATGATTATGCCACCACCATGCTTCACCGTGGGTATGGTATTCTTCTGGTGCAGTGCTGTTTTTTTGAGCTAAATATACCTTTTGTAATTGTGGCCAATGTGTTCAACTTTGGTTTCATCAGACCATAACACATTTTCGTATTTCCCATGTTTTTGGGAGACCCGATGCATTTTTTTTGCAAAATTTAACCGGGTCTAGATGCTCTAATTTGTAAAAAAAAAAAAAAGGCTTCCATCTTCCAATCCTACCCCACAGTCTAGACATATGGAGAATACAGGAGAATGTTGTTACATGTACTACACAACCACTGCTTGCTTGAAATTCCTGCAGCTCCTTCATGGATGCAGTAGGCCTCTTGGCAGCCTATGATTCCACGGTATATGTAATGTTGTGAAAAAAAATTTTGTACCCTTCGCCTGACTGATACCTTTAAAGAAGCTTTGTCAGCTCTCTGCAAACCATGGCCTTTACTGTAGGATGCAGCTGAGTAATTGTCAGTTGCAGCCACTAGGGCACCTGAACTTTATTCAGGTTTAATCATAGTCACTTTAATTAATGGCAGGTGTGTACTCAAAAAGACTGAATGCTGCAATTAAAGCAAAAGGCGTTTTAACAAAGTATTAGTTTTAGGGTGTGCATGCTTATGCAACCAGCTTATTATACATTTCTTATTTTTTTCCCCCCTAACAGATTTGTTTTGTTTTTTTTTTAAATTTAACTGTACAGGTTACAGGCCACATTAAAGCTGAAAAGAGTTTCGAAATGATTTATCATGCTCTCACGTCTTTACATCAGAAAAACCTGGTACTTTAACAGTGCTGTTTTACTTTCTATAGCCACTGTACAGTCTCTATATAACTGTTGATAAGTCCACATCCAATTTGTGTAGAAGTATAGCTCCTTATCATTAAAATACATACAAGATAATCACCAATGGGGATTATCCGCTGTGACGACCACTCCGGGAGAATTCAAGGGAACAACCGAAAGATCTAGTCATATCAACTATGAGTCCATCTACAGTGCCAACAGTGTGTGGAAATGTGGATTTTAATTTGGTCAATAAACTGAAGGGAATTACAGTCATTTCTAGCAGACATGTGCTACACTCCGACAGATTAGGTCGCCACAACAGCTGACACATTCACTAACAAACCATGTTTCCTCTCAAAGAGCCTCACTGGAACATGCCATACCCCACCCTCGCCACTCTGTAGATCTGTGATTATTCAGAGGCTGTGGTGCTGTGTACTGATTAGGGTGAAGACAACACAAAACAGAGGCTGATAAAGCAGATTGACCTTTGTGGTGCTCATGTTGAGAGCAGCTGGCATTGCCACCCGAGGGTCACTCATAATCCATTCTGTCTGTGCTCTTAATTAACATGAGGAAAATTTGATTTCTTAAATGTTCTTCCTTTTAATTACACTGTCTATAAATCCATAAATTACTTTGTCAAATAAATCTTTTTTAGTGTCTCTTTTATGATTCTTACTTTAAACGCAAATGAATATCTTCACATTGGCTGCCACTTACATTGCTAAATGTAAATGGTGTAACTTGGAGAGATGATGTCTTAAAGCAGTTTTCTCCCTGCTTTTAGTGCAAAGACAAAAAAATATCAATGAAATAGCGCCTTCTTGGTGCACAGCCTTTGCAAACCCTTGGCAACAGGCAAGAATGCCTCCAAACTCTGCTCTCCAAAGGCCTACAACTATTGAATATAGTCAAAGGGTTGTTTTTATCTGCCAGCAACCAATGGCAAGTTCCCACTCAACCCGGGGGGATTAGCAAGTGCAACAATGCCAAAACATCTGCGGTCGCTCGTCTCTCCACCCTTAAACAAAGTAATGTATGTGAATGATGTGTTTAGTGAGAAAAATGAAGCAAAGACTAAAGACAAGTGAGCTTTTCCACCATCCTGGAGAACCCTCTATGCTGTCAAAGTCAACATTAAAAAAAAAAGTCAACATGAGCATTAGAAAGTTTGAAGGGAGAGATGGAGCCAAAGAAGTCAAGGGCTAACTTTAAGAAAGGTGAAGGAAACACATGGTACCTCCACATGAAAATATTTTGTAAACAGCTGGATCACAAAGTTTGGAATTAATGTCCTTCAAAGTTCATAAAATGTCTTAATAACCATGAGCTACATATTTTTGACATTTCAGCAACAATGTTCGATTGTTTATGAAGGCCTGCCTGGTCTCCACCTACCCCCACCCTCTTACCATTCATCCCTACCAGAAGCAACCATTCAATTTGACTGATCTGGGTGATCATTTTAGTCAACTCTTAAAACAAATTTCAAAATTTGGCTGGTACTGGTGAAGAGGTCTGTAAAAGGATATTCTGATTCTGCAAAGTAAGTTAAGTTCTGGATCCAGATGTGGATAAGATCCAGTGAACTCTGGATAAGATCTGATATATGGTATAATGTATGCAAAAGATCTAAATCCACCTAAATGACGCGGTACAATCAGTGGTTCATGACATGAAGAGCGCAGCTGCAATCCAGGCCAAAGTCTAGGTCAGATCCAGATGAACTTGAGGAACAAGCTGACGTGCCAAAGAAGTCTGAATTTCCCTCATGATTAAAGTACATTACTCTTAGTGCATTAAAATGCGGAAAAAACATTACATCTGGGCGGAAAAGTCAGGCTCACCTCTGGCTTAGATCCAGATTTGTTTTATTCCTATGTCTTCATGTGTACTTTGGCTTTGTTCACTACTTGGTAGGCATAAAAGTAGACACTGGTGTAAAATTTGCCTGATACATATGAAATTTCAGCAATTTTAACATATTTTTACTTGTAGGATCCTGAAGAACCATTCATGTTTTGGGCCACAGATCTGAATTTAAATAAAAACCTACTACTCCTCTGGGGGCATATATCTACCAAGTTTGGTAAAGCTGTAATAAGTTATTGCAATAAGGTCACAAATCTCTGCAGTGGACACAATCAGGTCAAAACCATTTTTAGGCATGCCTGTTGAAACCATGATCTTTTCCTATCCCTAACCAAGCAGGTTTTATAGTGCCAAAACCTATCTTAGAAGGGAAAGTGAAAACAAGCCACAAACAAAAGGGAAACAAAGTGGAAAACACAGAGCTTCCCAAGGAAACAGAAAAATAGTGACTTACTACACCACCCCCAAAACCTTCAGCATACTTTTTCTTATTTTCTTTCAGATATGTAATTTTACAATAGGGACTGTTCATATTACATGGCCAGAGAGGTCAGTGTATGTATATGTAAACCCCATGAGCCCAAAGCTCAGGCTTTAGACTCCTCTTAACTCTGTATCACACGACCAAGAGAAGATATCCTAACATGGCTCAGCCACTCAACTCTAGCTGAGCGTGCAGAAGCACCACCCACCTGCTGCTCAAATCTTTGTTCGCGAAGGGAAGCCAATAAGAAGAAAGTTTAGTTTAAGGGAGGAAGAAGAGGAGCTAACAACTTGTTTCAGACAGAAAAGATCTCTTCCTATTAAAAGGGAGTTCTTCCTTCCCACAGTCACCAAGTGCTTGCTCACAGGGGATCGTCTGATTGTTGGGGTTTTCTTTTTAATACTGTAGGGTCTTTACCTTACAGTGTAAAGCACCTTGCGGCAACTTTTGTTGTGAATCGGCTCTATGTAAATAAAACTGAATTAAACTGAACTGAATTAAAAGATGAACTGAGAGACTGCACCAAGGCCTAAGAGAAACATAGGAAAAACGAGAATTATTTTGAATTGTAATGCAAAGCTACTCCAATAGTCCTTGAATAAAAAATATGGAGTTGGTAATGAGCATAACAGGTCCACTTTAAAAGAAAACCGTTATCCCGCAGCATCCAATAAAGTCGTGGATTGTACTTCAAGGCTCCGGTGCCAAGGGAAAACCTTGTTCATATCTCTTGTAAAGGTTTTTTTCTGACTTTTTGTGAACTGACAGTATGATCTATAACTGTTACACGAAAATGTCAGTTATTACAGCCCTCTATTATCACATACTTAAAATAAAATCGTGAGCACCCAAGTGACCAAAAGAGTTAGTGGGATCGATCTTCCGAACACCACATAACACACAGTCATGTCCAGGAGGTCATGGGGAAAACTGGTGGCTCAAGTGACTGGGCATGACTGACTGGAGTCTGTCTCAGCTTCACACTTCCTGCCCGAGGCCTTATCCTCCCTCAGCAGCCCTGCCGCTTCCCCCGCAGCCGTCCATTGACAGGAAGCAGGAAGCATCTAGGCTTGTCAGTGTCCTGTCCTAAGCCTGTCTAATGACACCAACTGGTCTCTGCTGACAGCAAAGGAACAAAAACAAGGCACTTTCTGGCTGTTTTTCCTTGATTCCCTCATCCACTCATCGAACCACTCTGCTCTCCTCTCCTCTGCCACATTTGGCATCACACTCGCGTTGGATGGCTATGTGGTTACCATGGAGATGTGATCTGGCCGTCTCAAGCGTCAGCTCTACATTCTTCATGTCGGAGATTGCAGGAAGCTGCTCTGACTAACCTGTTTGTCAGCAGCTCTCTGGGGCTCAGTGGTGCCACTGTGACAGATTCTGCTTTTCACCCAGCAGAGAGCGAACACTAAACTTCTTAGAACTGCTAAAATGCAAATTATTTCCTAGAAGAAAACAGGAAAGGGCACAATTATCAAAGGACTTCCCCAGAGTTCAGGCCAAAAAACATCTGCAGTGGCATTTTTTTTAGGTTTTTTTCTTTAATTATCCACACCAACCCTGAGATTTAGTTCTACTTCCTTTATACAAATGCATACTCATTTCCTTTCTGTCCGCAATTACCCAACAAGTTACTACAAGAACACTACAAAATGATGTACCTGTGCATATTATGTATATCACGGCAATAAATCTTGCATTGTTTGTTTAGTCAGAAAGATAAAGTCACACAAAAGATAGGTCTGTTTGTCAAGTCATTTTGTCTGCCTGTTGGTTGAGTCTATGTGGCATGACTCAAAAAGCAGGAAGGGTGGAGAGCCATTTTCATTGGCAGGAAGCAAATGTACATCCCTTTCTCTGGGCCAGCAGCCGGAGAGGTCATCAGAGCTCCAAGAGGAATGGGAAAAATGAGAGGACGCAACACTTCCAAAAACAGCTGAGGTCAGATGGCCTATTTCTCACACAAAGAAAGAAAGAGAGTGATGGACTGTCAGTGGTTTTGGTTTTGGTTAAGAGGTGTATCAGACGACTGCATGACTGAAGTGCATCTGACACAGCAACTGGATCAAGTTAGACTAAATCTTTTTCTAGACTTAAACAGGAACAACATGAAATGACACTCTTCTGAATGGATTCAAAATCAATTAGTTGACAGAAACCCACTAAACTAACAGTTCATCGAGCTAAAGTCATTTTAGTCAAACAAGCCAAATTAGATAGAAAATCTATGCATCCCTAAATAAAAAGCAGCTGCAAAACAGTCAATGCTAATGCTTAGCCTATACAGCCTCACAGCTTTTAACACACACACAGGATGCAGTATATCAGATGCCTACTGATAAGCTAAAAAAATCAGTTTGTCTCCAAAATTAAAGAGACCATGATGTGTTTGCCTGTAACTACAGACTCTATATAAAAGATGAAGTGCCCTGGTCATCCAAATCTTAAAACTGAAGCCACTGCGGAGATGCCTTAAACTTGCCCAGCAGGGGGAAACTGCTTTGATTTCAAAAAGAAGTCTGGTTGTATAAAAGTCAAAGAAGAAGAACATTTAACTAAAGCCTCAGCAAATACACTCATGATAAGTTTATGGTCTCAGCTGATCATTTCATATCTTACAGAATGTTCATCTCATAGGGTGAGCCTCCCTCTGATTGAAAAGCTGCTACCCTATTAGTGTGTCCCTCCGTTTCTCAGTCAGAGCTGCCCCCGGCTTGGGCACCATCATAGCTCACCATGTTAAGCTGGCAACCCATATGCTGGAGGCTCTTTGCTGTTGAAGCCTGGGTCCATTCCAGATGATTTCTTGTGTCCCCCTAACTTTCTACCTACTTTCCTTTCTGCACAGTCTTGTCAAATAAAGGGTAAAAGCAAAAAAAAAACTGTCTCTGGCGTGTCATAACATCAATATCACCAACCACACTCACATTCATAGTAAGGTAAGTTGCTTGTCATCATATTGCTGATATACAGTATATATTAAAGAGTCATAAATAACTGAATGCGCACTTGGCATGGGAGCCTCCATTTCATGATACTAGCAGTAGTAACTTCTGCAGAATCTTACCTGCTTAGGATAGTTCACTGTCTGTTTTCAAAAGCCTATAAAGTGTCAAACTGTTTTCACCATGCATTTATTCAGTAACACAAAGAACATACAAAATCCAACATTACCGAAGTGGTCGTTAAGTAGCAGGGATGTTGACCACACAATAACCTTATATTCAGTAATGTTAACAACAATTATCTGCCTTCAAATGTATTTGAATCATAACACAGTGAAAAAATGTAACCAAAAAAAATTCATCTCAAGCACAGTCATCTGTGAAAGAATACAAAGACAGGATCTACTGTTGCTGAAATTGTATTTTCAAGACAGTGTTTAAAAAAAAAAAATCAGAACCTCAATGACACAGCAGGTCATCCAGCTCACGATCCACCACTATTCACAGGTTACTGTAATGTGTAAAGTACAGAAAGCAAGTGATAAGTGTTCTTGTCAATGGTTGGCTGTATTGCACAAGATAATGAGAAATAGATCCCACTGAGAAGTCAAAGAGGCTCGCAAACACTCATCCAGGACAAATTAATCCCATTCGCCACCAAATGAAAGTGTAATGAGTTCAGGAGTATTATGACTACGTGGCCAGTAGTAGCCATGTCAATAAAAAGTATGAATATTTGTGTTCACATCATCATGTCATAGAATAGACGATTACTGAGGTTACCAAAATAGTGATCGGAAGGCCCCAACCACACCTTCCTCATGTGGGAGTAAACCAGCAGGGTCACGTCCTCTATGATCATGACCTGGAAGATCATGATAAGCACCAACTAACAGTACAGACAACTATGACCTTGACCATTAGGTGCTCATTGTGTGTGAGTTTCACTAAACTCTGACCAATACTGATCCATCTGTCCACAATGAATCGCAGTCAGTCACAAGGCAGTCCTGACCTAACATGCACCCTGGTTTATTGTTCTTTTTGACTCTAATGGGGACCACTATGTACAAAATGAGCATCATGCTGTATTAAATAAGACTTCAAATTAGTGAATGAGACCATAGACTCATCACAAAAGTATTTGTTGAAATTATATGTCAAGGAAGTTGAAGGTTGTTTTCTCATAGACTTCTATACCAATGGACTTCTTTTTATAACCTCAGAAAATGCTCTGTGTTGGCCATTAGAAAGAACGCAGGTTGCAAGGCACCACATTGGCTGGAAGCTTCATCCATCTTTAAGCACAGTTCAAGTCTGTAATGCTCAGCCTTCTCTGTCTTTCTTTAGATTAAACTTTACAGCAACAAGGCTCATGTGTTGCCTTTCTGCAGCCAACTCAATTCCCATTTGTGGCAACTACCCATTAGCACTTGAATGAACCACAACGAAGCCAAAACCACAATGAAAATTTCAACAGTCACTGCTGTCAACAGGATCATTATATGAGAATAATGTTCCTTTTACAAAAATAAAACAGACTGCATTGAATTAGAAGTGTTAAGAAAGTAAAACAATGGATGCTTTGATAAAGAGTCTGTACTTATATAATTATGTGCTGTATATTGTTTATAGGCGACAACATTCAAAACTATCAGTATGTCCCCTTTTTGCTCAATGTATCTCAAACAAATTTCGACCTGGTCGTTGATATAAATCAAAGATTTCTTCCATTATGTCTTGCTGCTAGCATCTTTCTCTACACTCACAGAGAAATGAGCTGTTCAGCTGTGTGCTTTTCTGCAAAGTTTAGTGAGGTCACATGCTGGATTAAGCCAACTTCCTGAGCAGCGAGGACTCTTTGCTGCAGATCTCCAAAGGCGTGGCGCATGCGTGTGGCTGGTGAAAATTCAAGCGGTGCATGCAGCAGTATCAAAATCACACATCACTTGGTGGCTTCCCTCCACTATGCTTGCTCTCACCCAGCCCACTGCTTGCTTCTCAAGCAATGTTTTCACAATCACACCTACACACTGCTGCAATAGAATGCACTCACCTAACATCAAACGAGCAGCATACTTTTATTTGTTTATCATGCTTCCCAGTCAGGAAGTTATTATTCATGTGGAGCAGCTGGTAGATTATTATACTGGGAGAAACTCACAGCTGATGATTAAAAAAATGCCAGCTGGCATCCCTTTTTGCATAGCTTTTGATAAGAGAAAGAAAGAAGAGTAAAGAGGTTGTTTGCTTCAGGGCAAATCTGAACCTCAAAAGTGGCAAAACCTCATTCTATTCAGGGCGACAGCAAACTGTCAGCGTTTCCAGCCCATGTAATGTCAAATAACAACAAACAATTACTTTTACTATAAACCCATCTGTAGTTTATTTTCTTGGCTAAATTACTATTCACTTGGTTTATAAAAGTCCACAGTGACATTTTCCGCCAGACCAATAAGCCAAGCCCCAATATTTACTATAACATGAGGTCAACAGTTTTGTTTACGAGGGTTTCATCCATCCGTTTTCTCCACCGTTCACCAAAGTTAGAGGTCAGCAGTCCATCAGAGAGAGAGACAGCAACACACTCACATCCTCCCCTAAGGCCAGTTTAGAATCACCAGTTAACCTAACAAGCATGTCTTTGGACTGTGGGAGGAAGCTAAAGCACTCTGAGGCAAAGGGGGAGCATGTAAACTCCACTGTCAATCAGGAAGTTCAAACCCAAAACCTTTTTGCATTGAGGTGACTGTAGACAATACAAAAGATGGGGGATACTTGTGGTTGCAAAAGACTTCTGATCCTAAAGAAGTGTACAGAAAAAGAGCTCTCTGTGTTCATCTCCGCTCTGGCCTCGATTAACATTTTCCTGTTGAGTTTATGGGCTTAGTCACTCCTTTCAATTCACACTGAATAAAACATGAGGTTGATTTGATAAATTTTGGTTATTCTAAGTGTTAGAAAGAAGGAATATCCAGATTACTAAGTTCTGACTAAAAAAGCTGGTGTGCTTAAAAAACTAAAAACTCCAAAAACATAATACTTTTAATATTACATGGCAGCAAACAAACAGCAAAAGGGAACCACTGAGAAAAACCAGAGGCTGAAATGTGTCAGCTTCTTTTTGCTGCATTGTAATATTAGAAAAATTTAACTGTGAGTGGTGAAGTTCTCACTAATATTGTCAAAAAGTTAGTGAATGAGCATGTGGTTTCACGGTCAGATCCACCCCTCTCTCATCAAATCCAGTTTAAAAACAAGATGAAGATGGTGAAAATGCTTAGCGCAAGGCTTTGAAACAAGACTTCAAAAAAAATGGATGGCATCACGTTCGTGAGTATCTGAATTCACATAAACATCTGTCTAACTGAAAAAAGAACGGAACAATTTTCAATAGTTTTACTGACCAACTTAACATTGTTTTGTGAATATACACAAATTTAGTATTTGATGGCTGCAACACACAACAAAAGTTGGGACAGATGCATGTTTACATAACCTTTCCTTTCATTAATGCTTTTTAATCATTTTAGAACTGAGAATTCAAATTGTTGCAGTTTTGCAATTGGAAATCTTGTCCATTTTTGCTTGATATAATACTTCAGCTGCTCAATAGTTCGTGGTCCACTGTCTGATTCTCCTCTTCATGATGTGCCATACATTTTCCATAGCAGATAGATCTAGACTGGCAGCAGGCCAGTCAAGCACACACACTCAGTGTCTATGAAGCCACACTCATGTAGCCCGTGCAGAATGTGTTCTGGTATTGCCCTGCTGAAATAAGCATGGATGTCCCAGGAAGATAGGTCGACTTGATGCCAGCATATAACTCTCTAAAAACCACAATATACGTACATCTGAGTCAGTTGTGCCTTCAAATGGATGCCACTAAGCCATGCTGTGGGAGCTGATGAAACCCCATACCATCACAGATGCTGGTTTTTGCATCTTTCACTGATTAAAAACGTAGGTGGTTGTTTTCATCTTTGGCACAGTGTTTTTTTCTGAAAAGGCCCTAAAATCTGGACTCATCTGATCACGGCACACAGTTCCACAGTCTTTCAGTCCATCTGAAATGAGTCTAGCCTCAGAGAACTTGGCAACGTTTCTGCATGGCTTCCTCCTTACACAATACAGTTTCATTCAATTTTGGATGCAGCAATGGACTGTGCTAAGTGATAATGGTTTTCAAAATACTCCTGAGCACAGGTGGCTATATTTGTCACAGTACGAAAGCATGACACTTTCTCAGGCAGTGTCGCCTAAGGGCTTCAAAATCATGTGCATTCAACAATGATTTCTGACCTTGCCCTTCTGAGAGGTCTTTGAATTCTCTGAATCTTTTCTCATTATGCACTAAAGATTTTGAAAGACCTAAATTCTCTGCAAATTTTAATGAAGAAATGTTCTTTTTGAACTAAAAATTCTCTCACAAATTCTGGCACAAACGGATGAGCCATGTCCCCTCCTTGCTATCAAAACACGAGCCTTTCGATGGATGCTACTTTTACAGCCAATCATGATACCTCACCTTCTAACAATTAGCCTGTCTAAAATGGAGTCTTCCGAACCTGTGTTACTTGAACTTTCTGTGCACTTTTCAGTTTTATTTAAACTCTTCCTTTGTTGAGTGTGTTACAGTCAATACATTCTAAATGTGGGTATATTTATAAAACACAGTTAAGGTAGTCAGTAAAACTACTGAAAATCTTTTCTTTGTACTTTTGTCCATTAAATAAAGGTTCATGTCAATTAACACATCACAAATTTTAGATTTTATTGCATTTTGGAAAAGATCTGAACTGGATATGCTCTATGAAGGTGACAGTGGGTTTCAAGTGCTCAAGCATAATACATATGTTGTTTGTCATGTGATCAGAAAAAAAGTTAAAATATATAGAGATCAATTAAATAAGGCAACTCAGACTGACTGCATGCAATGCCTAAAGACTATTTATGAACATGGAAAAAATCTGCGACATGAGTGGGCCCAGGCTGAAGTGACTTCTTCCATTACTACAATATAAAGCTTAGAAGCAAAAATAGGCTTACGCACATATACACTGCCCGGCCAAAAAAAAAAAGTCGCCACCAAAAAAAAGGTCACACACTAATATTTCGTTGGACCGCCTTTAGCTTTGATTACGGCACACATTCGCTGTGGCATTGTTTCGATAAGCTTCTGCAATGTCACAAGATTTATTTCCATCCAGTGTTGCATTAATTTTTCACCAAGATCTTGCACTGATGATGGTAGAGTCTGACCGCTGCGCAAAGCCTTCTCCAGCACATCCCAAAAATTCTCAATGGGGTTAAGGTCTGGACTCTGTGGTGGCCAATCCATGTGTGAAAATGATGTCTCATGCTTCCTGAACCACTCTTTCACAATTTGAGCACGATGACTCCTGGTATTGTCATCTTGGAATATGCCCGTGCCATCAGGGAAGAAAAAATCCATTGATGGAATAACCTGGTCATTC
>VUQH01031712.1:0-17268 GCA_015106775.1 Etroplus canarensis
TTTTACTAATGTTAGAAGAAAACATCAATTTTTCTCTCTTGTCTGCATTATAAATACAAATCTGCAACCATCAGTTTGTGAGCTTTTTTAAACACAAACACTGGAAAGAGAGGAAAACTGCTAACCTTGCTCCTTTCACAGGTAACACCTGCACCGTGTGGATAAAAGTTTTGGGCCACACCTCTTAAACACTGAATTCAGGTGTTTTATTCAGTCCTATCCTTTGCAAGCATTTCTGAAAGAATGAATCATACTGATTGGTACTGTAATAAGATGCCAGCTTTGTAAAAAGTCAGTTGGTGAAATTTCTTTACTCCTGGATATTCCACGATCAACTGTAATTTGAAGTGTTTAGGAACCAAAGCAACTCAGCCACAAAGTGGCAGGCCACTCAGAGTTACAAACCAGGGTCACAGAGTGCTGAGGCGAATAGTTTGTAAAAGTCGCCACCTCTCTGCTGACAATTACTGCAGTTCCAAACCTCTGCTGTCATTAGCATCAGCACAAAACTGTGCACTGGGAGCTTCATAGCATGGGTTTCCATGGCCAAGCAACTGCATGCAAACCTTACATCAACAAGCGCAACGCCGAGTGTTGGATGGAGTGGTGTAAGGCACGTCCCCAGTGGAGTGAACAAGTCAGGGTTTGGCGAAAGTCAGGAGAACATTACCTGCCTGAATGCACTGTGCTGTAAAGTTAAGTGGAGGAGGGATGATGCTACGGGGTTGTTTTTCTGGGCTAACCTGGGTATCTGAGTCCCAGTGAAGGGGAAACTAATGCTTAAGCTTACCAAAATACTATGGGCAAGTTTCTGCTTCCAACTTTGTGGGAACAGTTTGGGGAAGGCCCTTTTCTGTTCCACCATGACTGTGCTCCAGTGCACAAAGCAAAGTAAATAAAGGTATGGTTGGATGAGTTTGGTGTGGACAGATTTGACTGGTCCACACAGAGCCCTGACCTCAACCACGTGGAACACGTTTAGGATGAACTAGAACAGAGATTGTGAGCCAGGACCTCTTGTCCAGCATCAGTGTCTGACCTCACAAATGATAATCTGGATGAATTGGCAATTTTTTCCACAGACACACTTCGAATCTTCAAGTCTTCCCAGAAGACTGGAAGTTGTTATAGCTGCAAAGGATCAACCAATTAATGCGTATGGATTTAAAATAAGATGTAGGTGGCCCAGTACTTTTGTCCATATATTGTATCTTGTAAAGGATCAAGCCAGCAATGATGTCAGAGTTCACCTGTTGTTGAATCTGGCCTTTATTTTATGTCAAGGACACATCTGTAAAGTACTCAAAACCTGGTACAATGGGTGACACCAGGAACATAATTTGCAATTATGACACTAACAGACAGATTTAAAGGATTAAAAAATAGTAGCTATGAGGCTACATCATGTTAGAAGTTAATAATACATGATAAATACTGTGGAACTTTTACCTAAAGTGGAAAGGGGCCACTGGTCCCTTGGTCTTCCAACTTCTAGTGCCCTTTGCTCAGTAGTCATTGGTTGGACCACACCCATTTTTGATTTCAGTGTTTTCATCGCAGCCACAGATCTGTAAAGTTTCATGCCTGTGCACTGTAGCAACACAATGATGTTGGGAAAATCTATCCACTGACATCCAGACAGAAATCTAAACACCAGTGAAAGTATTCAAAAATACATGTCTGGTTGTTCCTGCTACAGTAGGTGTCACTAGGGCCATATTTTGCCATGGTGACACACTCACAGACTCACAAGGTGAAAATAATATCAGCCATACTGTAGCAATCTGTCTCTTATAATATTTTGATTAGCTTATTACATTAAGAATCAAGTTCAAGTGGAGAAGCATCATTGTAAATCAAATAGCAGATTAATTTTTTTCCCCAAGACAAAGAGCAAAAACAAGACAAAATATTTTGGTTGGCTTTTTATGATAAACATGACTTGCGAATAAGGTTCAATAAGTCTTAAACTTAAGGTTAATAGGTCAAAAATATTTTGGGTTAATGATTGTATTTCAGTTTGTTTGTTCTGATTATTTGTTTACTAGTTTCTTACCTGCGGAATTCTGTCAATCTACACTGAGCTACATCCCTCCAAGAAGATGGTAGGTTGTGGTTTTATGTCATATTTGTGATCTCCTAATTCAGTGGCCTGGTTAATTTTTTTGAACTTGTCTCTTCCAGGTGACTGTGTGTTTGGCCATGTATGTGGTTTCCATCCTTGGAAACATGGTCTCTTTTGGCTACAGGTTATTCTGCTTTATCGTGTATAGCAGCCATTGGTATTGGTCATCTTTCTCTGATCATGACTGGGACAGATTGGTGAGTTACAGAACATATGTGTTTGTGACTAAATCTATGACATACATGTTTTTAAATTGTATCAGTAAATCTTGTTTTCTGTTACTGTAGACACTATTGACTGGTGTTGAAGGCATTTTGTTCACATCTTCTTTGTGCGTGTCGGCGCTTCTCTTTTTCTTAAGTTCCATCGCACGTTTTGCACTAAAATCCACACACACTCAGGTAATACCATTTTATTATTACTTAATGGCACAAATATGGCATAAAATCAGATTTAAAAAGGACTAATGTCATGGAATAATGATCTGAAAAATTATGTAATGCTAATGTATGGACAGTATCCGTAAGGAACAAGACATTTGTTCATAACCACAGAAAACCATTAAACAATGAACAACAACCTAAAATACCCCAAAAGCCGGATGTAATTCATCACATGGATATATTTTGAATGATATTATTCATTAACTTTATTCTCTTCATGTTCCACCTCTATGTATTTTTCAGGTTATTGTCCAGCATATTCCCCCACCAAGGAGGGAAACTACATTAAACTGAGGTCAACCATATCAGCTGTTACTCTAGGAAAACTAACACTGTTCTTTCTGAAAGTAACCTTTCCTGTTAAAGTAATATGTCATTGTTTTGTACAGCATATCATATGTAAATGTTATACCGCCTTATTGTAATGGATTCCTAAATCATATTAATTTGTTTTTTATCAGGCTTCTTCGGTCATCACGTGAGAAAAAAATATTTTAGAAGCACTTACTATGTGAATTTAACAATCACTAATTTGTCTAGTAACCCTTATGTGTCCCTGTTGCACATCTGCAGTTCTCTTGCAGACCACTTTGACTGAATGTGTTGAGCCAGGCCAGATGTCGGGTGTGTTGTGATATTTTTTTTGGCCACATCTGGGCAACTCAACATTTATTAGTGCCAGAAGTTCACCGTAAGAGCCAAAAGTAGCCCAGATTTGGCCCAGATGTGCCTCTATAGTACTGCGCAAAAGTCTTGGACACCCCTCATTGATGGGAAAATGGGAAATAAGTGCAACGATTCATTGAAAAATACAATAATAATTTGAATATACAGTACATAAGGCAAAACATAGCGTATGCAATTCTAACCAGCTTGAAAGTCATTCAACCCAACTTGAAATCTTCTAGAGGGGCTTTCTTTTTCTTTAAGCAGTCTTCAGAAATAGTTCGCCAGGCTTCTTGAAGGACTTTCCAAAGCTCTTCTCTGGATGTTGGCTCCATTTGGTTCCATTCTCTGTCAAGATGATCTCATCCTCCTTCAATAACACAGAGGTCCATCCATCACTCCATAAGACGTCTTGTGTATTTTGTGTATTTTCTTAAGAATGGCTTCTTGACAGCCAACCATCCACTGGGGCATATCTGTTGAGGCTTCAGCAAACAGTAGATGGATAAACTGAAGGGTCAGATGCATCTGTCAGGTTCTCTGTCAGACCTTTGCTGGATTTTTTTCCCCATTTCTTAAAGACTTGACTTTCAGATACTGCTGTAGATAGTTTCTTAGACCTGCCACTTCTCCTTCTGTTCTTTAGGATACATCGCCACTGGACTTTAGTTCAATATCCAAAGAAAAACTTTGAAACATCTTCAAAAAGCATGAAGAACTATTGCTCAAGGAAACTTTAAAACATCAAAGAAAGTCTGGCTCCTTGGAAGTGAAACACAAGATTAAGGGGCGCCTAAGACTTTTGCACAGTACTGTACATTACAGCTATATGCACAGGTTTTAGCACTTCTATGAAAATTATATGTATAGAAACATAATCTGCAGCAAACAGACATTAAAATTTGTATTTTTCAGATGTTTATGGGTTGTTGTGGTTTATTAAACTTGTTTTTTAATGTTCAAAAGTCCTTTTTTATTGTTAATATCTGAGAACTTTCTTCCTTTAGTCACCTTTAGTGACTTGGAAGGCATGTCAAGTATTGTCAGTCATAAGTTTAACAAAGTAATTTTTCTGAGAAATGCCCGAACTTTTGCATCAAATTGTATCTGCATTATTATGACTGTACCTGCAGTATTTGTCTTAAATTATCATTATACTGTGCTTTGTGTTGCACAGTGTACACATTGCACAGTGTGAATTATTGTGACTGAGTAAACATTTAGATCTCAATTTTGGTTACAAGTCAGTTCATTGCCTGTGAATGCTGCTTTAAAATAAATGAATTTTATACTTTTGTGTTTAAATCTTTTCAGATGCGTGATGCTCTGATGTCATGATTATCCTGCATATATCTATATGCTTGATTGTGATTTTATGTTACAGCCTACAGTTTCTCTTTATAACTGGTGTAAATGTGCACTGTCTTTGTTAAATAAAAAAAAAAAAAACAGTGCACTAGCCTTGTTTATTCATATAAATACTTATGTTTTTTAAGATTATATTTGAATTTACCCCTATTAGACACAATCTAATACAGTTCTTCAGGTACCAGGTATACTGCTGATTTGTGTGTATTCTGCATCTGTGCTGTTAAAAAGGGGAGCAGAGACCTGTTGTAGGGTTGGCATTAAGGCTAAGGTAAACTTGGATGTGCTTCATAGTAATGTGTTAAAGATTACTTCATATATTGAAAGGAAATGATAGCTTTAATCCCTTTTGTCTGCTGCTTTTACTGTAGGTGTAAGGAATTTAGTCCGCATTGGTGGTGGATAAAACCTATTTAGAACAATGATGTGATGATCCTAAAAGTCTGTTTACTCATGTCAGAAAATGACTCCCCAATGACTGTTTAAATATTAGAGCTCCTGGGTTGTGACCTTCTCTCTGTCAGCCCCCAAACCACAAGAACTACAATGATATCTAAAACACTTCGGTCTTTTATTTCTGGTGATTTCATGAAGTAGACAAACAGTAGTTTAACACTTTGGCAGAAGTCTCCCCCTGGTGTTGGAAGTGGAGGAGAGACCCAGCAGGAGATTTTTTTTTGTAGTTATATTTGGTCCATGTGCATTTCTTTTTTTTTCGTTTTAGTATTCACTGTATTTAATATGTATAGCTGGCAGTGTAAAGAGACTGCATGGAGGCCTGGTCAGCTGAGTTGGTGGGCTTGTACTCTCCCTTGGAAGCCAGGCTATTGATCTGATGGCAGCAACAGAGAGGAAAAAGGTCAAAGTCAAGTCAGAGTGTTAATGATCAGCCAAGTTACCTGTCTTGTGCCACATTAGTGATAGACTAAATAGACAAAAAGCTTTTTGGAATCAATCATTTACCAGACAGCGTAAAGTTAGAAACTGTAAGACAAGCATTGTTTGACAGCCAGTTCAGTGAACAGTCCTCAACAAACTGATAAAAGTGAACTGTTACTCATGTCTATGGAGGGTCAGTGGCAGGCGCTCTTGCCCTCTGAGGCTCACCTTGGCCCTGTTGCAAAAAGCTTCCTGTGTAGCTGCCCTGTTAGCTGCTTTGCCCTGCCAGGCTGCAAGAGCGGAGGCCTGGAGCGCACGGCCGTAAGAGAAGGTCACCTTCCAGGGACGATGGAGGGGCACCTGGTTCATGGCATTCAGGTTGATGGAGGCCTCCTCTTCACTCTGGCCTCCAGATAGGAAGCAGATGCCTGTAAAGAAACAAAAAAGTCCATGCTATTCATACTCGGAGAAACTTCTCTGTACTTTTCCTGAATGTTACTGGGAAAACTGGCATTATGTGACTTACCAGGCACTGAAGCAGGCACAGTGCGTCTCAGAGCAGTCACTGTAGCCATAGCAATCTCCTGTGGGGTGTACTTCTTAGTGCAGGCGTGTCCAGGAGTGACCATGTTGGGCTTCAGGAGAGTACCTTCCAGGTACACATGATGGTCAGACAGAGCCTTGTACACAGCAGCCAGGACCTAAAGATTAAAGAGTGGACATAGTGGTGGACATCCTTCTCATTTTATGTACTGGGAAAATTCTTTGTTGCTGGTGGATTTGCTCACCTTCTCTGTGGCATACTGGCACCGCTGAAGATCATGGTCTCCATCTGGTAAGATCTCCGGCTCCACAATGGGCACCAGGCCATTCTGGTGAACACAAGTTAAAATGAATGATTCCAATATACACAATCTGTCTGCCATTACTGTAGAACAATCTGCTTTACACACACCTGTTGGCAGATACTGGCATATCTGCCAAGGACATTGGCGTTCTCTGCAATAGCAAGAGCTGATGGGCAGCCGTCTGAGATCTTGAGCACACACCTCCACTTAGCAAAGTCACAGCCATCTTTTTTGTACTGTGCACAGCGCTCTGAGAGGCCGTCGAGACCTAGAGAAGCCAAAGAATGTTAGTAACCCCAGTTTGCAGGGCTCGTTCTGCATCATTTTTAAGACATTTGCAAAGGTTACCTTGTGTGGTGGTCTCTCCATTTGTTCCATTCAGACGAGCTGTGCCTTTGTCCACCTAGAGCAAGAAAGCCCAAACACATCAGCAAAATCTAAGAACACTGAGATCTCTGAAATCCAGGAAGTCTGAACACTGTTTGTAAGGTAAGGTAATATCCTCATTTGCAGCTGCCTCACCTTGATGCCAACAACAATGCCCTTGTCCTTGACGACTTGGGGGAACAGCTTGCCACTGTCTGACTTCTGGTAGAGTGTCTCATGGAAGAAGATGACCCCGCCTATATGGTTTGAGATAGAGGGATCAGAGGAGAAAAGGATGTCACGGTAGCTGCGGCGGTTCTCCTCAGTGTTCTCCACGTTGATTTTCTGGAGCCGATTTGCCATGGTGCCTTTGAAGAAGAGAGTATAAAAATCATTTTAGCTGCACAAACACACACACACTGCCGTTAACTCTCAGAGTGAAACTAAGTGAGGTTTACCTGTTGACTCATCTGCAGCCAGGATTCCCTTTCCAGGAGCCACAATCCGCTGAGCAATATCAGCGAGCTCCTTCTTCTGCTCAGGAGAAAGGGATGGGAACTGATGAGTCATCCTAAAAGAAACAACAGAAAAGGTTACTGTATATGACAGGTGTTTAGAAACTCATCAGCTGTTGTAGGTATGAGGAAGATTCAATCTTTTTTTCAGTCTAACGCACACACAAAAAACCACTCCGATATCCTGTTTCTCCTGCACCAACTGGGAGGATAAATATTTGGCCTGAAGGGTTGAACATTAGCCTTCAGAACAACGGAATTCTTCCCTTCATTGTGCAACATGTGGTCAAAGTTCAACTGACGTCTTTCTCTATGAGTTTTCCCTATGCTTTCTGCAACTAATTCATCATACAGTCCCATATTGTGACGAATAATCAATAGCATTTCTTGTAAATAATACAACAAATGATCATAAAAGAAAGGCTGAACAAGAACATGCTTCAAATATTTGCACAATCCCAAACCATCCGCAGAATAACGCGTTTATATCAACCAACCCTCTCTATGAAGAAATATGAACACCCATCTGTGTAACTCCTGCATATCATATTAACCTGCTGACCCAGTTCTTTTACAATCTGCAACTTAGATCAGTAAAGCTGCAGATGCTCACTAAATGATTCAATTCCTCTTAATCTGCAAAATATGAAAATCTTCAATATTCAAGTGTGCAAGAGTTATTTTTTTTAAAGCGTCTTACTTGAGAGTTTTGTCAGACAGCGACAACAACCGAAGTGGCAAACAGCCTCTGCGACCCGCAGGCAGTAACCGCACCGACAGTGAAGACCGAAAAGTGGGTGAAAGGACGTATTTAAGTTCTGTCCGGCGAGGCGGGGGAGGCGCCGATGATGTGGCGGGGGCGTGCGTTACCCGGGTAACGCAATTGGTCCGGTTAGACACACAAGGGCGGCGTTTTGTGTGCGCGTGCGTGCGCGTGTGTGGGGTGACATAGACGTCTGTGGACTTTGTCCGCGTCGTGACTGTGGGGTGAGTGGAAAACAACAAGGGTGCGCTGTGTGTCATAAAATCAAGCTCTGCATGCGTGCAGCGGCATGCACCCATCACATGGTCCCCACCGCCCCTCTCTGCAGCTCTGAGCCGTGCAGATGGAACATGAGAACATGAGCTGCAATGTTGCAATTCAGGGTTTTTTTTTTCTCCTGGCGTAAAATGTAAGTTACGAACGAGTTCAAATGACTGCTGCAGTTTTTAAAACTCCTCACTGATGGCTGGAAGTAGTTCAGGAAAGCAAAGGGTGTATATATGTTAGAGCACACAATGTTTTTATATGGAGAGGCTTTGGTTCGTTCTGATCCACTTTTCTCAGTGGAGATAAAAACTTGTGTGGTTTTGAACACTTCTGATTGGTCATCTGGTGTTCCATATAATATAGTTTAATGTGACCACCAGTCAATGGCTGACCTCAATAGATGAGGTATTTGAACCCACAGTTTGGTCTGGATTTGTAACACACATAATGACAAGCCAGCTTTTACACAACTGGGACTCTGAACCCTGCGCAATGTGCACTTTGATATTGCTGATCAATATTAATCTTTGTCCATGAATCTTTTTTTACCTTTTTACATAACACGTCATTGTCTGGACAATAACAGGTATGTCATGTTAATTAAAAAGATTTCACAAGAAAAATCATTTTTTTATTGCCTGTAATTGCTAAAGTGTCTCTAAACACTGTCAGCTGCAGCTGAGTGCTGCAGTAATGTGTCTCTTCTGTGAGGCCGTTTTGCTTAGATCCACTCACGTTACAAAGAGTGTTCTTGATTTAGTTGATGGCTTTTAGAGTTCTTGTGTTCTAACAGTATTTGGGATCTTGTAAATTAGTTGCATATTAATAAACTGCACACTTTACTGTCTATAGGGATGGACTACAAACTGGACAAAGTGCCTCCAAGAACCCCAAAATCCATTTGTTTGTGGATTCACACTGCTAAAGTAAATGTGATCCCATTATATTATCCTTTAGGGGGATCCTGTGTTAAATTCTAAAGTTACACTTCTTTTTTAACATTGTGCTACTGTTGTGAATTTTCTGAGATTACTACCTGATACCATTATTGCTTATTGTGTACAGCATTAAGTGTGCTATTGAAATGGACTGGTTTCTGGGTAACTGTGAAACGTGTAATGACTCTTAAGGCTGTCTTTAACACACTTGAAGGGCATCCAGACTGAGTGTCTTATGCTGCACTCAGAGGCAAAAAGAAAACATCTGATTCATTACCTCAGGAAGAAAATCTACAAGAAATCTTAAACCAAATACATCAGTGTGATCAAGTCATATTTCAGTATATCTTAGACTGAATTTTTTGACTGACAGGACTTTTTTGACAGCTGAAAATACACCACTCAGAAACATTAAGACAAAAAAAGATTGTCACAGTGAAACACAAAGGTAATTCAGCTTAAGGGATATCAGTCTGTCCAGGTAGGAAGCATAAACCATTGTGAATTCATTTCACTTGCTTTGGTGCAAATGAAAGTGTTAACAAGAGCACTGGAGAGGCAACAATAGCCCCTAAAAAGGGAATGAGTTTGAAGGTGGTGGCTGAAGACCGTTGCTCTCTCCTTATCTCTCCTGACTGATTTTTTATCTGGTTTTCTTCTTTGCTAGTCTCCTTGTCACTACTGGTAGCATTAGACAGTACCTGTAGCCCATTCAGGTTGCACAGGTAGTCCAGCCCCTCCAGGCTAGCACATCCATACAAGTAGATTTGCTGTGTCGCCCAGCACAGTCTCAGAAGTGTTGGGGAGATACCAGGAAACGGGCTGATACATGAGGAGCGCTGGACAAGGTTGCAGAAGGGCATCAACCCGGTAGCAGGACTGGTATCTGCTCCTTTGTGCAAGGAGAAACAGGAGGAGCAATACCAGATTTCCACATCAGGACACATGCACAAGTAGCCCACTGGAGGCCATTTTGTAGGGCTCTAGGTGTGCTCCTCCTCTTCCTCTTTGTTCAAGGGGCAGATACAGGTTCTGTGCTGGGTTTACGCCCTTGTCTAGCTCATTTCCTGGTATCTCCTCCACTCCTCTGAGGTTGTACTGGGAGACAAATCTTGTGATGGCATGTATGGATGTGCAGATAAAGCAAAAATTCACTGTTTGCCACCCACCAATAAACTACAATGTCCAACTATCTAAATTTGGGGCAAACACCGTGTTAGTGTGGGACAGTGTGGGACACATTTGCAATGCTTTTAAAAGTAAAAATAATTTTGCACTATGTTATATCCCAGTGTAATGTTTCCAACTCTTTTTCTAAGTAAATATAATAAAGATAAAAAGGAAACTTAACTTTGTTTTTATGGTCTCATGTGCTCCTGTGTTCCCTTTTATTTTACCTTTACTTCATCTGCTGTGCTGTCTGGCAACCATCTTTCGGTTTCAGTAGGGAAGTATCCATAGATTGGCATACATTTTTGTGATTTTTTTGTCTATTATAAAACACACATACAAAATACTCTTGTCACTTTCGATCATATTTTACCCTGTACAAAACAGAATGCTCCTGCCAAAGGGAGAAAAACTCTGTTTCTCCATATATATATTTCTGCTTTGATTTCTTTGCAGTTGTTTCCATCAAATTCACCAAAATCTGCAAAGCCTGTGACTTTCTGATGACTTGTACCTTTACCTGACTGGCACAGCACTTTGCTAAAAAAGAAAAAAAGAAAAAAAAAAGCCTTCCCTGCTTTCTGTGGATGTCCTACAGAGCCAGTCAAATTGTGGGACACTGACATTGTCTCAAGATGTGGGACAAAAGGACAGGAGGTGAATATACTGTGCAGTCCCGCTTACGGACATCTGATCACCCTACGATGAACCAGAACAAGAAAAAGTAGGCTGTTACACCAGGGGGCGCAGTCTCAATTTAAAGTTAACGCCATCAAAACCGTTGAGACTTCCGTTTCCGAGAGGAAGGGGACCGCAACATCAACATCCACAGACCGACTCAGTTATTAGCTTAAAACTCTGAGCACTGAAAGTGGTAAGGTTTCATTTAGCCGTGGATGATACTGACGATATTAGAAAGAAGTTGCATCAAACTGGGATCAGAATGAAATCTTATCCGTATTTAAAGCTGGTGTTAGCAAATGGCTAGCGTCCACCTAACCCTGCATTCATTTCATCGGGCTGTTTGAAAACGTTCGCAGGGCTTTCGGGTTTATTTCTTTCGACTTCCCGTCTATTTGGAGAATGTAGTTCCAGAATAAACACCGGGGCACCCTCCTAATGTCAGATTGGGAAGTAAATTCATAAAACACTGGAGCTGGTTTTGCTGTTGACCCAGTTAATCAGATGTGAGGGGTACACAGTTTGATTTCTGCATTTTATTTGGTCTCTGCGTTTGTTTCAGGAGTCTGAGGATGTCGGGACAGAAGCGCCCTGCGGACCCCAGCGGCCCTTCGTCCTCAGGTGCGCCGCCAGAGAAGCGCAGGGAGAGGGAAGGTGAGGACGGAGGAGCCGGTGTTAGCACCGCAACCGGAGGGAGCACCGCGGTGGAGACTGTCATCAAGCTGGGAGGGGTGTCCAACTCTGTGAGCCTCCATCTATCACCCACTCTGCTGCTAATTTGTCTGTTTATGTGGCTCCTTTTTCTGCTTTTTGTACTCATGTTTAAATCAGATCTTTTTTTTTTTTCCAGGAAGAACAAGACATCAAGGCTCTCCAGGCTAAGAACCGAAAGCTAGGAGAAGCTCTTGATCAAAGACAGGTGAGTTCATTCCCCAGTATTATTTTACAACTTTTCAAACCCTCTGGAAACTGCACTTTAATCCCATCTTGTTAATCTAATAACCTTTTAATCTTGTATGTTGTTGGCTTGCAGGTGATTGAAGATGAACTGCGAGAGCGAATTGAGAGACTAGAGACCCGACAGGCAACAGATGATGCCAGTCTGCTGATCCTCAACAGATACTGGAATCAGGTAAGCCTTCTGTCAGCTGACCCGTTCAGCATTAACAGTTTTCTTCCCTATAAAGATGTAAAAGCCAAAATGTGATCCCATTCTCTCTATTTCAGTTTGATGAAAACGTTCGGCTGATCATCAGGCGTTACGACCAAGTGAGCAGTGAGCCTGAGAAATCTCCAACAGGGGAGGGGCGTAGCCTGAAGCCAGAAACTCCAGAACCTGATGGCGACTCCAACCAGGAGAGGGCCAAGGATCGAGGTATACACAGAATTTACACAAGGATCATCACTTTAAAGGAAACCTAAAAAAAAAAACAGAGCTTAAAGCCAAATTCATCTTTACTGTGGCTGTCATCCAGGCCACCAAGGAGAGACGACCAACTCCTTCCTGGCCACTTTGGCGAGCAGCAGCAGTGAGGAGATGGAGGCAGAGCTTCAGGAGAGGGTGGAGTCTAGCCAGAAGCAGGCTACTCGTGTGGTAGAGATCTATGAGTGTCTGAAGAGCACTGTGGACCAGCTCAAGGCTGAGTTGGACTCTGGAGCTGGTGAGATAAAGTGACTGAAGGTTTCTGTGTAGGAAGATGAGCAGAGAGTGTTTCACTTGAATACAGTCAGGATGAAATGTATTTGAGAAATATTCATCAAGTTTCCTTTTCATTCCAGAGGGAAGTTTGTGGGGGGTAGCATCCAAACTGAACTCCCTCCTGACCAGTGAAAATGAGCGGCTGCAACAGCTCACTGAGGACCTCAAACAGAAGCATAGTCATATGACTAGCGAGGTATAATTTATGCCTTTAGTTTCCGAGGTTAACGCACCATTCTGTGTGAATTTAGATAGATAAATATCAAGCCACACCTTTTTGTACTTAGTTGGTTTATTCTTAGTAATAATCCTCATTGCAACATTTACTCTGTGGCAGAGTGGTTTCTTAGAAAGGATTTTGGTTCTCTTAGCTCCCGTGTCAAGTCTCTGTGTTTCTCTGTCTTGTCCAGTCCCGACCTCTGGGACGGGCAGCTAACAAGGCAGACCAGCGTGTCACTGAGCTGCAGGGTATGATCGAAGAGCTTCAGTGGGACATGGAGAAGATCCGCCGGCGGGAAAACAGACTGAATGCACACTTGAGCGAGATACTGGAGAGAGTGAGGATGATGGGAATTTATCAATACCAGTGTAATATCAACACATAATGTGTGTCTGTGTATGTTAAAATGACACTCCCTGTGCACCTCAGGTAAACAGCAAGGGCTATAAAGTGTGTGGAGAGGCCAGCAGTGTGTGTGGAACCATCACTATCAACAAGAGAAAGGTCAGCCTTCCATTGTTTTTTTTTTTTTCCCATGATTTTTGAACATCAAGAAAACCTGTGCTGTGAGAATCCTAAAACATTTTTGACCTTTTTATACTTTCCTTGAAACAGTTTGAGGAGATGAACAGTGAGCTGGAGGAGAACAGGGAGCTGGCAGATAATCGGCTTATTGAGCTGCAGAAGCTCCAGCAAGACCTGCAAAATGTTCACCAGGAAAACAACAGCATGAAGGTACTTACATTTAACACAGCATTGTTTTGAGTCTTCTGCTTTTTGCCATTTGTGATTTACAAGTACTTTTAAAGTTGCCATGGTCATCTTTACAAACCAAAGAAGTAAACTAAATTTAATTCATCATCATATAGAAATGTTTTTTAATTGGAAGCAAATTCAAAGTGAGTGGAGCAACGTGAGTGTTACAGGAAAGTCAGGAGGCAAAGATTATCATTAAATAGAGTCTGTTTTCTGATGCCAAAATTGCTTTGATTAATCTTAGGCATCTGGGGGAAGTTATGCAGTAGTTCATTGGATTGTTTCATTTTTTTTCTGTTGCATCCTATATTTTTGCCTTCTTGTCTTACCTATATTTTCCTCAGACGGAGCTATTGAGTCGAGCTGAAAGCATGGTGAAAGAAACTTCAGAGTATCGCTGTCTGCAGTCTCAGTTTTCTGTGCTCTACAATGAGTCTCTTATCCTTAAGGCTCAGTTAGATGAGACACGTGCTCGCCTCAACACCACGAGAACGGCACGGCTGCGACAGCTCGAGCACATGGAGGTTGGTTGTGTGTTTGTTTGTGTGTGTTTGGTTTGTTTTCTTCACACCTTTTCTTACTCTCATGGCCTGTGTGCGCAGAATGATGAGGTGGCTCTGCAGAGGAAGGTGCGTACAGAGGTGTTTCAGTTGGAAGACACACTGGCTCAGGTCAGGAAGGAGTATGAGATGCTGCGCATTGAATTTGAACAGACTCTTGCTGCCAATGAGCAAGCAGGTAACTGATGGAGGTTTTCACATAAAAAGTGAATGAGATGCATGCATATTGCTTAAAAGGTTGTAGACCTAAGATTCTCACCAGAAACCTGTTAACAAAACCTAAATCCAACCTCCTCCTACTTCCTTTAGGCCCTATTAATAGGGAGATGCGTCACCTGATCAGCACACTGCAAACCCACAACCAGCAGATGAAGGGAGAGGTGGTGAAATACAAGATGAGGCTCAGAGAGACTCAAGCTGAACTCAACCAGGTAGATGGGAAGGTGGCAAAGAGAAACTCGTGAGCAGGAGAAATTAAACAATTACGGGGCAGTTTTCTTACATGTTTGTCATGGGTAAAGTGACACAGATCATGACAGCACAATCTGTTGCCCTTGTAGGTCCGTGCTTCAAAGGGCAGCGCCATCCTTCAATCTCAGTCCAGCACAGAGATGGATGTGAAGGATGAGACAACCTCTCCATCAACACCAGCTGTTTCTGGGGAACCTGTGGTCAAGATAGAGCCTGATAATGGCTCCTCTACACCCAGCAGTACAGGTGACGCCCAACTGGCTAACTAACTATAAAAGCTTACCATATTAAAACATGCATATCTTTGTATGTTATTGCTGATTTCACAATGTTCTAATGATGCATATAAAGATAAATTTTGCCTGACCCTGTTGACAATGTCCTCTCATCATCTTTCTAAAGGTGCCTCAGTGAAAACAGAGCCTGGAATAGAGCTTGAATCAACTGTAAAGGAAGAGGAGAAGGAAGAGAAAAAAGAGAAGGAAGAAAAGAAAGAAAGGGACATTATAAAGAAAGAGGAAAAAGAAAGAGAACGAGAAAAGGAAAAGGAGAGAGAAAGGCCGACCCGAAGCAGTGGGAGCAGCAGCAGCATGATAAAGGAAGAGAAGGAGAAGCCAGGTAGCAGTAGCCAGCCTGAGGAGTCGGCTGGAGAGCGCCTCTCTATGGTTGGAGGGTCAAAGAGGAAGGAGATGGAGCAGCTGAAGATTGTCCGAGCAGAACTCAAGTAAGATGCACTGTCGAAATAGTTTTTTTTTTTTAAACTACTAGGGGAAGTGAGGAAAAAGGACTGCAAATATACAGTCAGGAATGCTACATTTTTTGCACCAACAAAAATCAGTATATTATATATTAAAATACAAACAATAAAGACACATAATTAAAGACAGAAGATGGTAAAATGTAAATACTTGAAGTATCAGGGATTTTATATTTTTGCCCATGTCACCCACAGCTTAGTCATGATACAGTAAAACTTGTCTTGTACCATCTTTGTTGACTGTTGATCTGATTTTTAGAGCTTGATTTTCAGTGTTACACATTTGCTTATTGACCCACACAGTAAATGAATGCTCTAAAAGGTCAAAGACACATGGAAGAGGATGATTAAAACACAATTAGTTGTTTGTTTTTGTGTATTTTTTGTTCTGTGGGCCAGCTTCAGGCTGCAGACATCATATGATTCTGTGAATTACCAGCAGTGGCACACAGTAAACAATAGGCTCTTCATTAGATGACAGGTAAACAAAAAAAGTGGGTGAAAGGTCTTTGGTTGTATATAAAGCCAACATAGTTTGAAAAACCCTGATAAAGGGTCTTTCTTTTTTCTGACCCTGCATGTTTTTTTGCATTTTAGATGATGGTAACAGTTTTGTGAAAGAATCTTACTTTGATTACTCAGGAAAGCCCAGGAGTCCCAGCGGGAGATGAAGCTGTTGTTAGACATGTACCGCTCAGCACCTAAAGAGCAAAGAGACAAAGTGCAGCTCATGGCTGCAGAGAAGAAGGCCAAATCTGAGGTGATCAGCACTGCACAACACAGACATTGTTTTTGAGGCAGTAGAAAAAAGTAATGTAAATGAATCTATTTATTCCACGAAGACACTTCTAACACAATCTGTGGATATTTGAGCTGTAATTCCCTTTTGAATGAATTCTTTTTTAGCTAAGCAGTACATGGCTAGAAGTGTCTACAGTAAGTAATCTACAGTATTTTGTGTTTCAGGGAGAGGAGCTGCGGCAGAGGCTGAGGGAGCTTGAGGAGAGGGAGAGGAGGGAGGGCAAGAAAATGGCTGATGAAGAGGCTCTAAGAAAAATCCGTTCTGTAGAGGAACAGATCGACATCCTCAATAAGAAGCTGTCTATAGCTAAACAGGTGTGTGAGCTGATATATTTGTGTCTTTTCACTAAAGATCTGCCTGGATCGGCTGTGGCTCAGGAGATAGAGCAAGTTGTCTTGTACAGTGCATCTGGTAAGTATTCACGTCGCTTCACTTTTTCCGCATTTTGTTGTGTCACAGCCTTATTCCAAAACAGATTAAATTAATTCTTTCCCTTAAAATTCAACATGCAACACCCCATACTGACAATGCGAAAAAAGTTTTTTTGCAATGTTTGCAAATTTATTAAAAATGAAAAATCAAGAAATCACATGTACGTAAGTATTCACAGCCTTTGTCATGAAGCTCAGAATTGACCTCAGATGCATTTTGTTTCCACTGATTATCCTTGAGATGTTTCCACATCTCAATTAGAGTCCACTTGTGGTGAATTCAGAGCTCCAGCATTCCTCTGTGGAGAGAGGAGAACCTTCCAGAAGGACCACCGTCTATGCAGCCATCCACCAATCAGGCCTGTATGGTAGAATGGCCAGACGGAAGCCACTTCTTAGTAAAAGGCACATGGCAGTCCTCCTGGAGTTTGCCAGACAGCACCTGAAGGACTCTCAGACCATGAGAAACAAAATTCTCTGGTCAGATGAGACAAAGATTGAACTCTTTGGCGTGAATGCCAGGCGTCATGTTTGGAGGAAACC
>VUQH01031716.1:0-12134 GCA_015106775.1 Etroplus canarensis
CATCTCACACTCACCCACACACACACACACACACACACACACACACACGCACACACACACACACACACACACACACAATTGCACTCTTACTGCTAAAGTGAAATTTAATTGTTTTCCAGACTAGTTTAGCGAGACAGTCAATACAGCAACGGCAACCCCCCCCCCCTTAAACTCACCACTGCTGAGAGAGAACGGGAGTAACTGGAGGTCTTTTATTAGATATGATGGCACATTTCACAGCTCCCTGACTTACAGGAACCCAATCCTGCGATTAGTCAGCGCTTTGACGTTATCTTAAGTTTCTTGTCAGAATTAATTTAGTGTGGGTGGGCTGCTGTGGGGCTGTCTGTCTGTCGTGCTCTGCTCCCCTCCGCTCGCCTACAGGAGGTGGGGGTTGGAGGCAATGGGGCCAGGAAGATCCCTTTCAAATAAGCCCCAGCTCCAGTCAGTGCCAAACCAGCCGCCTGAGAACTAAATATCTGCTCCATCAAAGGGTCCCATTCTGTAAGGGGAAAAGGAGTGAATGGGCTTGAATGAACAGGCTGAAAATGAATCCTGTCTTGGCCCAGTCTGTTGCCCACTTAGTGTTTTCAGCCCTCATCCCCCAAGACACACAGCCCAGCCATGATACCTGAGAACTGATATAACTGATATACTAACTTAACACACGTGTCATGCACAGCTAAACACAAAATCCACTACATACTTCAAGAACTAGTATTTTTACTCATTCACAAAGAACCTCACAAAATATTTTATTGTGAGAAGCTTTCCGTTCCCTCGGCATGTACACATATCTAAAATTCCTATTATAAGATCCACACAGGCACGTCTGCACACACACACACACACACACACACACTCAAAGAATTAAATGTAAAAGTATTGATACTCTACCCTGATCAAGATTGGCAAGCGCCTAGTGAGAGCCATTTGCCTTGCCAGTATGAAACTAGAGGCCTGTCTGTAGTCTACAGGCGTGTGCTGACACTTCATTAGGGGTCTTTTCCTGGTGGCCCACTCCATCCAGCCCTATACACCCACCCCTGCACTGTCCCATCTGATGAAAACTAATGGATTACAGCATTTCAATTTGGGGAAGCCAGCTCTGTTGTCAGCCTATCTTAATCTCCTTCAATTAGGGAGCAGCTCTTAGGCAAATCTCTGACATCTGAGAACTGGGAGCAGGCCAGTCACTTTGACCCATACATGAGCTGAAGTCCTTCAAGGGTGTAGGCAGATCTGTTTCCTCCATCGCCTGGTTTCCCTTTCCTTTTCTCCACTTCCGCAATTTGTCCCAGACACTGATAGGTCAATTAGGCAGCAGGTGAATGAGCTGTGGATGTGTAGGTGTGTATACGTCTGCAGCCCACCCTGGTTGAAGGCCATGCAAGTATTTTATTTGCCTGGATGTGTCCCAACAGAAAATGAGTTGTCCTGAAGTAGTCTTGGAGGAAGTTAGCTGCAGTCTTACAGAGATACTGACCAGTGGTCCCCCACGGCGAGAGGAGGATTGCCTTATTTTTAGCCCCATTCTCCATTATCTGGACGCTTTGTTCTCATAATGGTTATCCCTCTCCCATCTGCAGGAACACAAAATAACCCTTTAATGCTTAGAAAGCAGAAAAATGGCCCGGCCTTCAGTAATAAGCCTTGAATTACCTACCCAAGGGTTTTCGTTTCAAGATGTGGAATCTTCAATTATTATGTTCCCATTTAGAAGGAGGAAGGAAAGAAAAAGAGAAAAGGGGAGGGTGACAGTGGGAGAGAGTGAAGAAGGGATGAGTCCCAGACACTAATGGTGCCAGAGTGAGGCTTTGTTCACTTGCTACATTTAGCCTGTCCTTCATCATCTGCCCTCAGCCTCACAACGCCACAAACGATAAAAGACCTGAAATATAGATTTCTCTTATTTTTCTCTTTCCCCATATCTCACTTTTTAGCAATCTACTTGTGCTCCCTAACTATACAGATCTGTAATAAATGGCAGAAACCTATATTTCTGTCTTCAGTGCACAGAAAAAAAAATCCAATTTGAGAATGCTTTTCTTCTACCACATATGCTGACAAGATTATAATTAATAAGATTTTTTAAACATTTAACACTGAGAATAGATAAATCTTCAAACTTTAAAATGGATCCTTTTGGATCTTAATACAATAATTTTGAGTCAGCTCAATAAAGAGCAACGAGAGAAATTGAATGTCACAACAAAAGATATTGTTTAAGTCGATAAAGAGATCACATCCAGTAGACACAAACCACATTTACATGTACATGAGAAAATGTGATATTAGAAAATCAAATTAAAGTTGAATCAGAAAGCAAGTTGTAACACAGTGGTGCAACTTGGTCAGCTTTAATTCCTTACTACAGAGTAATAAAACAAGCATTATTAGCTCTCCTTTTTCCTGTTGTGGCAAGTGAATTATTTACCTTAGTTTCACAGTTGTAATCAAAGTGTGGTTTTAATGATGTATTTAAGATTCAAGAACACACAGCCATACTAATAATCTGTCATTTTACTCCTCCACACTGCTGCCACTGTTTACCTATCATGCAACAAATGCCCTGCTATACATCTGTGTATATAACCACAAAATCTGATATTTTGTGGCAACTGAATAAAACATTCACACTGACACAGACACACATGCACAGAACTGTGATCTTTTAATAGGAGGCATTTTAGAGGCAAAGCTTTTTGCATTAACTCGCAACCACTGAATATTTTTAACATTCACTCTTTAACTATTCAACGGTGTGAAATATGTAGTCAAAAAAAATCATACAGGTCTGATCATAATGAGACACAAAAAATCCTGAAGCAGTTCCAGTCTAAAGTTACCCTACACAGATCAAACAAAAAGTGAGTGGCAAATTGGACGGCGTTGTTCAAGACATTGACGGAACTGGAAGTGAGGTAGAGTAAAACAGACCAGTTAATGATGGATACTGCAGCAGATATCAGATCACACAAAATCTGCACACAAGATACCCAAAGAAGATTAAAAAAGAACTATACTATTAGGCAACACTTGCGCTTTAAAACACACAGATTGACTGCGATAAGCCAACCGATGCTGATTGAGCCCATAATCAGTTTGAGTTTCTACTGCTGCTTTGCTGTTTTCCTCTGCTCTGTTTCACTATCCGTGTGCACATTCAAAACACAGACAGAGAATAGAGAAAAAAAATCCCACTTTAGGAGTCAGGAATTTTGCTCCTAATCTCTGTAGATTACAGAGAGCAGCTTATACACCTGTGAAAAATGTCTGATAAGTACTATTGGGATTTTTTTTTTCGGGGGAGACGACTTGCAAGCTGAAATGAAAGTTTGTTTTGTTTGCAATTTTTAGTTCAAGCATTTTAAGTAGTTAATATCATAGTTAAATTGCCTGAACAAATCCATTGGATGACTGAACTTTCATTCAAAAATAAATAAATAAATAAAATAGTGGCTCCTTTCTGACACCACGTTCACCTCTTACACATAAGGAAAAATAGTTTAGCTCACCCTGCACTTTGACTCCCTAACTGATTATGTCTAGGTGACTGCTAATGTGTCGTGTGTCTCCTCAAGAGAGGAAAATTGGAGTATTGAAGAACAAAAGAAAGAAAGGAGAGGGAGAGTAAGCAAACTGAGGGAAATTTTTAGGCCTGCTCAACCGAAGTACTGTGATTTTAGTGTTACGGTGTCATAAAAAGAAATAAGTTTGGGCACTTATTTAAACTTTCACAATTAACAAGATAATTACATTATTTATAATTATTGTGATGTGCCTTGATGATCTGGCTTGACCCCTTTGCACTAAAAAGGTTGGAAACAGTATTTTGCTGTAAGTAAGTTAAGGTACTATCTATACTGTATGTTTCATTCTTGTAGTTCTATCTGTGGAACAGATACTGAGTAAGAAGATGTGTAAGAGGATGGTGGGAGTGAAGAGAGCAAGGAAAGTGAAGGTACCTGGAGTGTGACAGGATGTTTGAAGAGAAGACAAATTTCTTAAATTTTAATTTTTCACATTTTTTGGTCTTTTTACATTACATTGTAGGTTAGGAAAGCTGATTCTGCTTGATGTCTGCTTCTGCAAATAAAACAGTAAAGTTTTTTATTATGCAGTTTAGAATGGATTTTTTATGTAAGTTTAGAAAACTAAGACTGCATTTTTTTATACTGTGAGATTCATAAATACTTAAATAAAAATGAAAGAAAATAAAGCCCTCTTAAGCCTGATGTTAAAAAAAAAAAACTCATTTAACAATGAAATAACTGTAGATGACAGTATGTTGAGAAATGAGAGCTGAAATGTGGAGAGATTTCACACTGTGCAGACTTATGAGCATATCATAGATTTTTATTACTTGTGGTATATGAACAGTTAATACTGCAGTTACTCTAATGCACTGCAGGTTGTTGTGTACAGCTGTTGGCTCAATTATTTGTTACATGTGAAACATATGGCTCATGAAAGGAAGGGGGGCCAGCGAGGCTGCTAGTCATAGGGCCAAGAGTTCTGTGCTGCACCCCAGTTCCTATCACTCACGTGGCATCCAGAAAAAGCAATGGAAAGCTTCAAAGAAATTAATCCTTAAAAAATAAAACTGCCTTTCATCCTCAGTCTTAAAAATTGTCTAACTTTATGTTAATGGTGATAAACATCAAGAAGCTATATCAGGTCAAGCCCTTTGGTCCTCTGACTGACCTGTTGGCATTGAGATTGAGCTTCTCCTCTGTGTCCTTTATAAGCTGCTCAAAGTCCAGATCACTGGAAACACCTGGAACCAGCAGCTCCACAAAGGCATGGTCCTCAGGAAAATCCCCTGGCCATTCCATAGTGCTCTGTAAGAGAGTTAGCGCTATATCACAATACTGGATGTGTACCAGTTCATACGACATAATGTACAAGGCATCACTGGCGTCAGAACTGAATCAAAACTGTAGACTAACATCAATCAACTGCATGATCTGTATTATCACAACTGTCTGTGAAGAAACACACGCACATTCTGCATACCCAACACCGACAGTCATATGGTCTAATTTGAAATATCCTCAAAGAGAAGTCTTATTAAGAGGCACAAATCAATTTCACCTGAAACAAGAGGAAGTTTGTTATCAACAAAAACAGCCCCCTTCCTTTTTCTCAGAAAAATCATTTGCAAAAAGGAGGGCTCCTGATCAAAATGCATTGCCTGAGCCGCTAACCATTTCCCCCTACTGACACTACAGTGAGTTAACACAGGAAAAAAGAACAAATAAATAAACAATAAGGTGAGATGCTCTTCAGTCAAGGCTTTAAATAAACAACTCATCTCCTTTGGTCTCTTCTAGAACTGAGGGCCCCCCATCCACCCTGTTGTGCTTAATGCTCATGCTAACAACCAATCCCACGGCAGTGCTGCGCTGCTGGGGCTCATATCAACATTGTCATCAGCACGAGTCAAGTGGAAGGTAATGGAGAGTGTCTGTGTCAATTTGGCTTTCTCACACTCCGCGTCTCGCCCCTTCCTCGTCATCTGCTCTGATTTTAATAATCCCTGTCAAACTCCAAACAGCTCCCTGCACTCCGCTCTGCTTCTTCACCGCTGCATACAGTCTATGCCACTCTCCCTGACAGAGTAGACAGGAAGCTCAACATTCATTTAGCCTGCACAAAGGGAGGCCTGTCCAGCTGGACAAATATTATTTTCCTCTGCTGACAGCCTCACCAGTTAAGCTTGTCCTTTATTATTTTTCCCTTTCTTCTTCTCTCTTACTGTTTCCCCTCATCATCATGCTCCCTCTGCGCCACTGTCTGAGAGGGGGTCTATGCACAGTTATTGCTGAAAGAGAAAAGGATTTTCAATCCATGGATTAGGAACTCAACATTGTAATTATATAGACTGAGCAAGACTGTGTGTGTGCGTGTGTGAGTGAGTGAGTTCCAATAGTTTTTTGTGTGTGTGCACTGCTGACAAGACCATACTACTTTCAAGGTGTGAAAAGGATAGACAGACAGATGGACAGAGGGTCTGAATGTCTTCACTTTATGTCTGCTGGGTGTCTACCTCCTGTTCTGCCATAAAATCATCTGTTATCTTAACCATAAGTGTGCACATGTAGGTGTGTGTGTGTGTGTGTGTGTTAGGATTCCACCAGGCAGCACACAGGGCCTCATTAGTACTATACTTTAAATCATCCAGTCTCCATTGTCTTGTCATTAGCTCTTTAGAAAGCAGATGTTGGAGGAGCCCCTGTGTGTTTCACAGCATTGCAACAGGGACAACAGGGCCAGGCAATGCTGCCTGCCTGAGACATCAAATCCACAGCTATTAGAACAGGATAAGAAACATGGTGCCTCTCTCTTACACACACACACACACACACACACACACACACACACACACACACACATCACTGTCCAATCTCTCTTGTTGCTGCCTGTCTACCCCAGCTAGGCTAACACAGAGGCCCATTTACAGTAATGAGTTTGTCCTGAAATATTTAGCAGCATGTCCCCCAGGCTGCCGCTTTAAAACCACTTAGAGCATGTCAAGTTAAAGTCAACATTATTTTAAAAGGGGTACCTAACAGTCTGCTTTAAAGGAAACATAATAAATTAAACAGGTGTATAATCTAAGATCACAATAGTGCTGAGACCTCATGAATACCCAGAGGAGGCCACTGCTTGACTGTTACAGTGCAACCAAGTGGCCCTGCTACATTACACTGGTTTTGACTAACGTTATTTACAGTCTGTCTACATTATCAGAGGCTTTGTGATAGCATTTATTTCTGCTAAATCTAGCAGGCACAACTCTTTTAAAATATATTGGTCACTTTTGTCTTCGCTACAGGGAGATATGTGGGCATAATATCTTCTTAAAATATGTTGTGTGAAACTGTTCAGAAATCATAATCCAACAACTTTTACCTCAACCTAAAAATGCCTGTATGATTAGCCTACACTGGGGGCATGAATAATATATGACTTTCCAATCTCCCCAATAGCCCAATATTACTTGTTGTTGTTGTTTTGTGGAGTAATCACCATCATTCAACAGTATTAAAGTACCCTGAGCACTAAGTCAATTACAACCCTTGAAAAAACAGACAATATTGTCACACTGGAGCAGATCATATTTTAGCTTATTGCAACTGCCATGAGTTCAGCAAACTTAAATACTCCTATCCTAAAGAAATTTAGTGTAAGTGAACTGATGCATAGACACAGTGCATAATAGAGCTGCAACTAATAATCAAATAATATTATATACCACCTAATATATTGAGAAATCTCTTAGATCAGATTAAACCTTTTTTGTCTCTAAAATCTTAGATTAAATCATAGAAAATTGAGAGTAAAAGCTAAAAACTAAAAGTTTTAAACTATATATATAATTTATCTTACATCACAAAAGAAAAAAGAAAAAAAATCAAATTTGAGGTTAGAAACAGCAGGGCTTTTTGCTTCTTTGTTTTTTAATCACTATTGAATTAATGTACGAACGATTGCCTATAAAAACTGTTGTTGATTCAGTTTGTCAATTAGCAAACAAACAATCAAGTAATCATCTCACCACTAGTGTTTAAAATGTAGTTCATTCTCCTTTAGCACTCATTTGGTAAAATTTTTGATATATTCCATAAGACTTGTTTTTAATATTCACCACCACTGAGAGAGTTGAGCTGTCAACTTACACTATATGGACAGTGTACAGTGTATAGTTTTACAGTATGTATAGTTTAACTGTAATGTACCTTTAGCTGCTCCCTTGTATTCTCCCTAAGGGGTCACCACAGCAGATTAATCCACATTGGTATTTTGGCCGAGGTTTTACACTGGATGCCCTTTCTGATACAACCCTCTATGGTGAGAGGAACTTGTGTCCCCAACTGGAATCGAACAGGGACCTTTCACTTGTAAGGCAAATGTGTAAACACTACACTACAGAGCCACTGAGTATGTATAGTTTTACTGATCAGCTAAATTGTATTTTGTAAATATACCCATATTTATAATTTTATGTCTGCAAAACTCAAAATAAGTTAAAATAAGATTGAAAAGTGCACAGAATATTTAAGTAACTCCAGTTTGGAAGATTTCACTTTAAGCAGATTATCTGATAGCAGGTGAGGTACATTATATGGATAAAAGTATTGGACCACCAACACATTACACTAACAAGAGCTTTTATGGCATCCCATTCTAAATCCATAGGCAGTAATGTGGAATTGGTCCCCACTTAACAGCTAGAAAAGCTTCCACTCTTTTGGAAAGGCTTTTTACAAGATTTTGGAGTATGTGTGCAGGAAGTTTTTTCCATTCAGCCTGAAGAACATTTGAGATCAGATACTGATGTTGGATGAGAAGGCCTGGCTCCCAATCTCTATTCTAGTTTATCCAAAAAGTGCTTGATGTGGTTGAGGTCAAGGCTCTGTGTGGGCCAGTTAAGTTCTTACGCACCAGTTTCTTTCAGCCATGCCTTTATGGACTTTGCTTTGTGCACTGGCACACAGTCATGCTAGAAAAGAAAATGTCTTTCCCCAAACTATTCCCACAAAGTTGGAAGAAAATGTCTTGGTAAACTGAAGCATTAAGAAATGCAGACTTATCCATCGGACTGACAGATGGGGAAGCGTGACTCATCACTCCAGATAACACATTTTCCAGTATTCTAGAGTCCAGCCTTTACAATACTCCATCTGATGTTTGGCATTGTTCTTGGTGACATAAGGCTTACATGCAGCTGCTCGGCCATGAAAACCCATGTTATGAAGCTGACACCTCACACAACATCTGAAAATGGTAATTAATGAAACCCAAAATTAAAATGTTGCTTTAACCAGTTATTGTTATTCTGAGATAATTTTTTTTAAAAACCCATAGAGTATATTTTTAGGTGTGCAAGCTACACATCAGAAGGCTCTTTTGCCCATCTCCAGTGGCTCTGACAAAATTCTAGAAGAACTTTTTCATTTTTTATTCACCACCGCTTTGGGGAGTCTTTAGATACTCCAATTGTAAAAGTGTGTAGCCTGTGTGTAACACAAACATATAGAAAAGGAGAGAATCATAGGTGGCAACAATCAAGGAATCAGCAAGATAGGAAGTAAAATTAAACACAAGAGATGAGACATAATGGTCACCAAAATAAAACAGGAAGTGAGAAACAACTGAAAGTAACTGAAGAATAAGAACACATCAGAATGACATTGAGGAGACACAGAAGGAATAAATAACAAAATACAAATAGAGGTTAGAACAAAATATAACAACAACAGAAGTTCAAAACACTAACTCATTGTCCCACAAAAATACTAAGAATAAGGAAGCTCAAAAACAGTCCACTCAAACCCCAAAACCCAAGGACCGTGACACTATCACCTGGCATCTTATCCTCTTAATTTTGTGAACCTTCATAGTGGTGGTTTGCATGGACTGCATATACATAGACAGCTAGTCTCAAGTTCCCTGTAGCTGGACTCCAAATCCACGAAACGAAAATCAGACAGTCCATGGGTCTGTTTGATTTCACTGCTACCCCAGTATGTTTGATCTGTAGGTGGACTTTTGTCTAAATTAAAATAAAAATGGCCTATTTTTCCCCCTTTTTCTTCGATGCTGTTATAAATTTTATTTATTATCAAAGTCGGCTATTTTAGTTAGATCGATTTGCCTAAACACAGGTAGACTTCAGAGTGACTCTGCTTCGAAGTGGACGTGAACGCGTCAATAGATAATAAATATTTTTTTTCTTGTGCTTCACAATTGTTCAGTTTTTTGGAACCAAAATAAATAAATAAATAAAACTTTTTTGTTTCATAATTTAATAAATGCAAATGAAAGTGCAAAGTTGAAGCACCAAATAATCACAAAATGCCCACTGAGTAGCAAATTGTGGTAAAGATTTTTATCAAGTGTCCCCTGTGGAATAGCGGTTTGGACGTTCGCCTTACAAGGGAAAGGTCCATGGTTTGATTCCAAGTGGGGACACGAGCCTCTCTCACCATGGATGGTTGCGTCAGGAAGGGCATTCGGCCTAAAACCTCTTCAAAATTACCAATCCGCTGTGGCGACCCCTAAGAGGAGGATATAAGGGAGAAGCCAAATGATACACGTATTAATAAGGCTGACAGCCTAGTTTAGATCTATAAGGCTGAGGCGGCTTCGTTATGAGAATGAAATGTGAACATTTTCAGTCGCTTGAAAGGAAAGGTGCCGACCCCTGGACTAGACCCACAGACCTGTCAGCTCACAGCATGAAAATCAGTTACAGTGTATTTGCTCATTTTGGCAGGTATTTGTATCTTTTTAAAAAAAAAAAAACATATTGTGCAGTCACCGCAATATTCACCTGGAATCTGCTCGACTGATTCGCTGTTACGCACATTGTGCGTGTCCTACCTTTTAAAAGCTCCTACTTAATCCATCCGCTGTTAATCCGTTACACGTATTGGAAAATGCGGCCAACATCGTTTGTGGTCAGTCCTTGCTTTTACTGTCTGTGGCAGCTATCTGTAACTGTAGCAAAACCAAGAGTCGACAGTTCAACAGCCTGTATAAATTATATTAACGTTACTGTGACCGTAACGCTTACCAAACGCTACGGTAAGCAGCTGATAGAAAAAGATTTCCTCTCTGGCAAGAAATCACGTCAGAATTTTATTGTTTACATATCGATCCCACATCCCCGACTCTCAACCAGTGCTTCACGATATCCAGTTATTTTGGTTATTTCCGGGGACAGAAAGCGTCCGTGACAACAACCTGGAAGCAGCTCTATGAAAACTTCCGCTCCGTGGGAAATTCCAATTGACAACCCAAAATGGGGGGGGAACTATTTCCTAATCATTGCGATATGCGATTTTTTTTAACACAAACAATTATATTTTACACAGCACATATATTTGATATACTTCGACATATTTTCGTCAGCTTTATAGCCGTGGGTATGTCGGTAATGCATATGAAAAAACTGTTACCATACGATGAAGCCCCCTCCCCGCGCCTCTTCCCAAAATAGTTGGAGACCGTGACGAAGCCGTCCACTCTTGCGGGTTCGGTGGTGAATTTACAACTGGACTCATTAATGTAATCTATCGCTTGGCCGTGATGTTGAGTGTATATCGACACTAAAGCGCGAAAGCGCAACTCTGGTTTCGGAAGAAGGGGCCACACGCCAGTGCAGACATTGTCCACCCTGTTGGACATCTGGGTCGGGAGTTTTGGCGCGTCCGGGTGTAATTGAGAGCCACAACTGGTGTTATGAGTGAGGTACTTAATCAGCTGTGCTTTAAAACAGTTTGCAGTTACTCATGAATGCCTATGTTGGGTCAGTTATTCGACTCCGACACCCTAAAATATGTCTAAAGCGAGTGACACGCCAGGAAACCCTGAGTTAACCCGTGTTATCGTCTCACTACAACTTGTACACTAACAGTGTAATTCATGACTTTGACAACTGAAGTTCCTAAACATTAAAACGTAATGGTTATATCGTTTAGGCAGTACAATATTTCCACTTCCTGGTTATCTGACTAACAGCCTGTCGTCAGCGAGTCATGTAGTCAAACAAGAACTACTACTCTGCAATAAACGATGAAATTTGGCACAGTGGAGACCTAAACTGTGGATATTTTAAGAGGATTTTGCCTAAACCACGTTTTGTCTCTTCTTCAGTGTTTTCGTGAGGATGGAGAGCTGCACACATGTCTTCCAGATCTCTGGGATCAAAATCCGTGACAAGAAGAGAGTTTTGGTCCAGGGAATTCAGCAGCTGGGTGGGAAATACATTGGTGGCTCAGTGAGTAAGACAGAGATCAAACATTTATGGGAAATGCTATGTGCACTTGCATATAGGCTGAACAGACTTGAAGGATATGACTAATTTTATTGTTCGCACGTATCCTGACCATAACTAGAGGTCATAACCCATGTACCTCCGGCTGCTCCCTTGTATTTTCCCCAAGGGGTAATGAGGTTTTACACTGGATGCCCTTTCTGATACAACCCTCTATGGTGAGAGGGACTTGTGTCCCTATCTGGAATCGAGCAGGGACCTTTCACTTGTAAGGCAAATGTGTAAACACTACACTACAGAGCCACTGAGTATGTATAGTTTTACTGATCAGCTAAATTGTATTTTG